>JAHWFP010256083.1:23378-67002 GCA_023313725.1 Lithobius niger
CACGTGATGTCACGTGACTGGTGGCCCCACTATCCAAGGCGAAGTAGGTATTGGCAGGGTAAAATTCATGGCTATTTGTTTGTAAAGTTAAAGCAATCACTGTGTCCGGGGATGGTGAAAAAAATGGGTCGACCTCCGGCCGTGCCAAATGAGCTGTATCTTGTAGGAGGAGGTCGTCCAGTAATGGTGCATCGTGGTGTAGATCATCGTCTTGATCATTATCATCATCTGGTTCCGTATGTAGCTGATGAGCACGGCGCTGCAGACGAGGTCGCCCACAAGAAGCGGTCTTAGATGGTGCTACAGTAGAAATATGTGATGGTAAATTACTATGAGATAGGAAGTTGTTACCCCGGGATTCTGACATGTACTGGCTTTTAGCGCGACAGGAATTCTCATCGTGACGAAATCTCCGACACCAGGAGCATTGGAGTTGATCAGGCTGCACTAGTCGTCGAGTTTCACGTACAGGGTCAGATTTCCAGGAGGGCGTTCTAACGTTGGGTCGTTTTGGACGCTTGGTGGTTAACAGTTGTTGTGTGGATGTTGAAAGAATGTCTTGTGGCCAAGCTCGAGTCTTTAATTCATCACGTTGGTAACGATACGAGGCATCAACGAAGTGTCGCTCTATCGTTTCCAAGGTGGGTGTGGTGAGTACGAGAATGGCTTCTTTGACACTTGTCCAGTCAGGATGACGGATACCTTTCAGAAGAAAATAAATCATGTCATCGTCACTAACATTCCGACCAGCGGCGGTACACAGGTGGCGAATACCTTTAGCTCTTGAGATGTAGGTTAGCATATCTTCATTTGATGTGAATTGTACGTTTTGCAATTGTTCAAGATAGTGGTGGTGTACTTGAGGACGATTGATTGAATATCTGGCATTCAAGTTTGTCCACACTACTTTAGCACTAGTTTCGGTTAGGTAATTAGTAAATTCATTGTCACTAAGGCATTTGCAGATGAAATTCAAAGCATACCCATTACTTGTGTTATAGGCACGTCGCTCGAGTGCTGGCACATTCGCTGCAGGAGGATCATCGGTCAGTGCTGTTTCGTGGCCCTCCTGACGGAGGTGATTGACGATTTTTGCTCTCCAAAATATGAAGTCGTTGCCATTGAAGAGTCTTATTTCTTTGTAGTATAGAGCTTCCACAAGTACAGTTGAGGGAGGAGGCGTCGAGGCAAACATGCTGGTTCTTGAGGTCTTGGAAAATTGAAGTCGGATCGTGTCCTACTGTTGATTCTCTCACTCTTGGAACCTGGCTTCGCTGTCCAAAGATGGTCTTTAAAGTTGGCTGAAAAGGTCTTTGAAGGTCGACGCTGGGCTTGGGCCTTTTGCGGATTCTTGCTCCTCAGTCAGTTTAGCCATTCCTTCTTCCACGGAGGACAAAACCACATTGCTCTAGCTACCATATGATGCGAAAGGTCAATGAGGCGTGAGTCTATCCAGGTAGAAAGGACATCGCAGTTCACCTCATGTTCAAGTGTTTTATTTTGTTGGGTTTTACCCCAAAGAAAACTACAAAACGTCGGCCTCCAACCCCAACAGGACCATAAAACAGAGTTGCTAGGCCAACTCCAAAACAACAATAAATCCCGATGTCAACAGTACATCGGTAGCCTTCTCTTATCCCACTATTGCAACAATACATGCTATTGTCTCATATCCCGTGTCATTATTATTATTATTATTATTATTATTATTATTATTATTATAGCAGTTATTATAATAACATTCGAGAGACAGCTTCTTGAGTAAGCCACTCAGACCCCTGCCCCTACTCGCCCACTAGAGTTAATTCGCACAAATTGGCTGTCCAGTCTGCAAAGGCGAAATGCAGGAAACACACTTCCAGTTTAAGGGTAATCCGAGCTTGAAATACCTTTCCTGAGCAGGCTGTACAGGCGAGCTCAATCGACCGTTTTAGATTTTTATTGGGTAGAACTTGTCTGCGCAAATTTTTGAAGGGCGTAATTTTGTTTCTAAACCATGATTCACGATTTAGACTGTAAATCTATACGATTTAACTCGAACTAGAAAGCAGCTTCAAACCCTTCCAGCTCGCAACCACTCTTGTGGGGTAAATTATTATTATTATTATCATTATTATTATTAATATCATATTTGCCAAAATGGCGGTGGGTAGACGAGAAGTAGAAGACAAATTGGCTGTCATCAATTAGGAAATTGAAGGGTAATAAATTTAGCTAGCAAGTTTTGAAACGTTCACACATCACTGTGAACATTCAGAGCACGAACTGTGAATATTAAAAGTTCTCTGTGAACCCACAATCATTGAATGTAGTGCAAAATATTTGAGGCAGTTTGTGTAATCATCAGTAGACATCTCCAAAACATGACGAAAAAGTGGTGCATTTGTTTCAGTAAACCGGTTTGAAACTGGATGACCTAGTGCGAACCAAGTTTGCAAACTAGAGTGACCCCGGATCAAAATTTCTGAATTTTCTAATACACATTTTTCTCCCCTTAATTTCAATGGCGGCTCGATGCCAAGAATGTGAAAATAAAATAAAAACGAACGAAAGTGACTTTTTAACTTGCTATATTTGTAAAGGTAAATTCCACAACAACTGCTCTGGCCTAGCAACTGGAATTTTCAGGAATTTGAAGAAAAAAAAGATGAGTGGATCTACAAAAGATGCAAGAAAAAATAGCTACAACAAGCAATCAAGATGAAGGAAAAGACGACAAAAGTAACGGAGAAGAAGACGAAGATGTTGAAAAGGACCATGACAAACAAACTGAGAACGATGCAGATAAACTACGACGCATTGAACACAAAATTGATGAGGTACTGAAAATGAAATCAAAGATTGACAATATCCATTTGATCATGAAAAGTATAACCTTCATGGAGAAAAAGTATGAAAAAATCAAAAAGGAAAATGAGGAAATCAAAAAAGAACACATGAACTAAGAAAAAAATTAGCAATTCTTGAAAGCAAGACTGACACAAACCAAGTCTGTAATTGTAACACTGCGGAGATAAAAAACGAAGTAAAAAAAATAAAGCAACATCAAGAAGAATATGACCAATACAGCAGAAACAAGAACGTGGAAATATTTGGGGTAGAAATGGAGAAAAGAGTAAAAATGAAAGATACGGTGTACTGAATTGTAAACTACTTACAACTGGAAAACTTTCAAGATGAGCAAATAGATAAAGCACACAGACTACCGTCAAAGAACAAATCAAGCCCAGAAGCTATTGTAATACAGTTTAGAGTGTAGAGTGTATAGTGAGTGTAGAGATGCGGCTAGAAAGAAGGAAAAAAGCATTTACAAATGACGACCACTTCAACAACGGAAATAAATCCAAAGTATTCATAAATGAACACCTTACTTCATTCTTCAAAACATTAATGTGGAAAACAAGGCAAGAAGCAAATCAACATTAAAATATATTTGGTTTAGAAATAGCAAAATAAATCTTTAAAAAAAATGAAACCGACAAGCAGCTGACAACAGTGAAAAACGAAGAAGATCTGGAAAAATTGGTGAATGACCTTCAAAAACATCAATGATGAGTCTGGAAAATGAAAATAACATTGATCACGAAGATAATGATACATGTCATATCATAACGGATACTTTTGAAGATCTCAAGAAGCATTTCGATCTCAAGAAGGACTATTAACCCTTCACTGGAAAAAATATTGCCTTCCGGCGAAATACAACAACCGAAATGCACAAAACCTCCCTCTGGTGCTAGTCAGAACGTCCTTTTGAATACCAGTCAGCATGCTCCTGGCCAAAACATAATGACACTGGACTGAATTATTGATCCAGTTGTTAATGTATCAAGACTCTGTAACATCAAGAACAGTGCACGCACTAACGTAATCCCTCCTCGATTTAACCAATCTGGGAGCCTCAACAGAGATAACAGTGATGGTAATAGTGCTGGATCCCTGCAGCAAAGCACCGTTTGTGAATCAACTTGGACCGAGCGTTCTACCATCATCGGGGACTCGCATGCACGAAACCTTAGGGGCAGCTGCCACGAGAACTCATTAACACTAGCTTTCCCAGGAATGAGGGTGGAGGAACTACTGACCAAACTCCACGCTCTCCCTGTGGCAAGTGTTAGGAGTGGTTCGTTGACTATTAGTGTGGGATCGAACAACATTGGAAACATGCCTCCGAACCGAATTCTACGAGCCTTTTCGACTTTACTGCATCATTCTGGCTTGCATGTCCAGCATACAAGATCACTCCTGTTTGGCTGTTTCCCAGACTATGGGGCATAAACCGTGAACTTGACCATATGGTGATCCACACAAATTGCCTCATCAGGAAGATGTATGTGGACCACAACTACTCCCTCCTTTCCTTGAACCGTGAAATTATCCACGACAACACGTTCCTTTCTAGAGACAAAACCCACCTTACTTCTCGAGGCAAGGCACTGTTGCAGCAAAAGTTAGCAGAGCTACATATTCAATCGGAAAAATCCATGGTGTAATCGGGGAACCCCCAGTTTTGTGCTACCCATGCAGCTGGCTCCAGCCATTAATGAAAATTTAAATAAAATATCCCAGCAGTATGCTTCTCTACTCGCCACATTGAATAATCCTCGCTGCCTTCTTATAAATGCATGGAGTATGGTGTGTAAATTGGGGATCTTATGGAACTTTTTAGCAACTGACAATTATGACTTATTTTTTTTTTAGTTGAAACATGGCTTAGGCTAATCCGAGTGTTACAAATGCAATGATTTAAGGTCCCTTTCCATTTGAAGTAATTTGCTTGGACCGTGGCTCACGTGGAGATGGCTTACTTGTAATTTTTCGGAAATAGTTTAGTGTGGTCCTGACCAACCAGGCTGACGATGTCGAGGCTATTTGCATACTAATCCCAGATTTTAAAATTAACTTCAATTTTTGTTACCTACCCAACAGTTGCGTGGAACAGCATGTAATTAATCTAAATTCATTCATCACATTAGCTACGAATATATCTCACTCAAACATTTTACTGGGTGATTTTAACCTCTCTTCAATTAACTGGAAGCTACATAGTTCCTCCGAACGGGTTCATTGCATCTTCCTTGACAACGTCACCTCACTGGGTGTTCATCAACTTGTTGAAGAACCCACAAGTGGAGACAATATGTTGGATCTGCTTTTTACTGACTGTGATTGCCTTATTTTTGATACCAAAGTTATTGACCACTTCAGCACAAGCGACCATTGTATAGTCTCTTTTAATCTACATTGTAAAATTTCATACTGCAGTAACAGGCAGCCAGTAATGGGCAAAATTGATTTTAATCGCTTGAAGGAAAATCTTGTCAATATAAACTGGCATAACCTTTGGTCTCAAGTAATCTCAATATTGACCGTGCTTGGGATGTCTTCTACACCACCCTCCAAAAAGAGGTACAAAAATGTCGCTCAACAAAACTGCATTGCCACCATCGCGGTCCTCGATTACCAAAGATTCCTTCAAAGCTAAAATGCAAGAAGCTAAATATTTGGCACAGATACAAACGTCTACCTTCAGCAGAACCTTTGAGTCGCTACAACGAGTACTGAATTTTATACTCGGCTGAGGCAGCTAAAGGGCACCGTTCTCGTGATTCCGCGATCCTTTCTGAGGGAACACTTTCAGCCCAGTTTAGAATCTATCGGGAAAAGAATGCTACATCAAGAACCTTCCCTCCTCTTAAATCTGGTGGCAATTTCATAACAGATAATGGTGCTAAGGCAGAAATCCTGAATGCACTGTTTGTCTTCAATAGGGTGCTCGACAATGCCAGTGTTAACCCACTGTTTGACTCAGAATTAGTTTCTTCTTTCAGTATTAACCACAACATATCTTTCACTGCCAGTTCTGTCTCACATATGATCAATAAGCTCAAATCGAGCCACTCTGTGGGTCCAGATGGGTTCTCGGCATTCTTTTACAACCAATTTTGTAAGGAAATTAAGTTTCCACTGGCTACTTTGTTCAATCTGTCTTGTGCTGAGAGTAAATTACCAATGCTTTGGAAGACGGCGGTAGTTATACCAATCTTCAAAAAGGGCGACGCCGCGGATCTCGGCATTTATCGTCCAATTGCACTCACGGTTATTCCGTGCAAAATCATGGAGTCAATCATCCGTGACCTTATGATGTCTGTGATCAAATCTAATAACTTAATTGGTAACGATCAATTTGGCTTTATGCCTGGCCGCTCAACAACTCACCAACTTTTAATGTGTCTCGATCGGTGGACGAGCGCCCTGGATGTGGGAATCCCGACTGATGTTGTGTACTTTGATTTTAAATAGGCTTTTGAAACAGTTACACTTTCCAAGCTGCTTTTTAAGCTTGAAAATATAGGCTTCAGAGGAAAGCTATTGAAATGGATTTCTGCATTTATTAACAACAGATCTCAGTGTGTATTGGTTGGTGATTCCTTTGCATCATCCTTAAATCTCATTAGCGGCGTACCACAGGGCTCCATTTTGTGCCCATAGCTGTTTGTGGTCTACTTAAACTATTTATCTTGTAATCCTTCATCTGTCTGTAATTCAAAGTTTGCAGACGATCTTAAGATCGATAAGGCAGTTATTGACAGTGATGATGTGCGTTGTTGGCCCTAGAGATTGATTACGTTTCTAGTTGGTCGGCCAAGTGGCAACTGCCAATGTCTTCAACCAAATGTCAAATTATGCATATTGGAAATACAAATTCAGGAACACCGTATTATCTTGATAATAGCCCTCTTCCTTCGGTTAGCTCAACTAAAGATATTGGGGTCTGAATTCATGATGGACACAAGTTCAACATGCACTGTCGCAAAATTACTGCATCTGCGTATGCGCGCATAGCTCTGGTTAAAAGATGCTTTTCTTCTGGTGACTGCGAAAAATCAAAGTTTGGACGTTCAAGGTCTTGTCAGACCAATTTTGGAGTATCCTAGCCTGGTTTGGTTCCCCTATTTACTTCATGACATTGATGCTGTTGAGGCAGTCCAGCGACGGTTTACCAAGGCTTTGCCAGGATTGCGCAACCTATGGAAATATCTGCAGTTCCTTAAACTTGACCCACTCGAACTTCGGAGAATCAAAATTGATCTTATTCTTACTTACCAAATTATTCATGGTGCAGTAGGGGTAGATATGCGTCTTTTTACCTTTCGGAATCAAATCAGACTAGAGGTAATTCCCTGAATCTTACGGTGCAAATATCACATTTAGATTGTAGACGTAGCTTTTTCGTGTTGTATGTGGTTAAGATTTGGAATTCTTTACCAGATGAAATTGGCAGCTCGCCCTCGATTCATACTCTTCGAAGCCGCGTCAGCTCATTTAATATAGAGAATTTTATGCGTCGGTCTTATCATCTGAGTTGAAAATGCAATCTTGCATATAATTACACTCTTCATATGTCTGCTCCCATCCCCTGAAACTTTGGCTGCCTGTTAGTTAACCTCGGACCTTGCCTGACCTGTTGCTATTGCAACAAAGTGTTTTATTTTGTTATTTACTCATTTTTAGTTGGTGACAATTCCCATTTTGGGGATGCTTGTGTTTTTAGTACTTATCATAACCAAACTCTGTTTTACATATTGCTGCTTTCTAACCGTCTCATTTGTTCATCTGCCTTTTATCTTTTACTAGGGCTGATCCTACACCTTCTGTGTCCAACACGTTTGGCGATGCCATCGGGGGCCTTAGAGTCCCTGGCAGGTCTAACCTTGGTGGTAAGGCATTCGTGTCCCATTACCTAATCCCCTCACCTTCCCTTGCCGGCCAATCCCTTTTTTATTATATATGATTGTCTTCTGTTTGTAATTTAGGCTGGCTGTTAGCGATCTTAGGGTCCTTGCCAGACCTGTTGTTTGTCGTGACAAATTTTTATTATTATTATTATATTTCGTTATAACAACTGAGCAAAAACAATTTAAGTATTTACATTTAAATATCCGTAGCTGTAGATTAAATTGGGACATTTTTCTCCTACAACTAAAAACTGCAAATATTAATTGGGATGTCATCATGCTAACAGAAATTGACATAAAAGATGAAGAAGTTAAAACTTAACAACATTAGTGGTTTTCTGAAATTTAGGGTGCATAGGAATCTTGGTTTTCATCAGAGAACAAAAAATTACGAATTGCACTTGTGACAAATTAAAATTGAAACAAATGATGCTTTACTTATAAAATTTAACAACAATAACCAGAAATACACGTTAATTGTTATATATAGGAAACCATCTTCAAGCAGAATTATGTTTATAAAACACCTTAAAACATTATTGAAAAAACAGGACAAAGAAAAAGGTGTAAATATTATTATTGCTGGGGATACCAACTTTAACTTACTGAAAGATACACAAGATGTTTCGGAAAAAACAAGTTATTGAAAGGTTTGAAAATCTAATGGGATTCAATCTAAAAATCAATTCTGCAACAAGAGAAGAATTAAGACTTAGAACAATTTTAAAATCTTGTCTTGACCCATTTTTTACAAAATTGCATTCTGATTGAGGAAGTGGCTTTGTAGTAAAAACAAAAATAGCAGATCACTATTTCACAGGTTTGGAAATATGGAATGTAAAAGACTTGTCAATTCCTGACTCCAAAGCAGATATAACTTATAAGCTGAACAACAAAAATATAATCAAACAACTAGAAAATGCAGACTGGAGTTTTTTAAAGAAGCTCACTAACCCAAATCGAATTTATGCGGAAATAGAATCTAGTATTAACCAAATATATGTATAGCGGTAATAAAATTATAGTTAAGAAAGTAGCAGCAGAAACCAAGTTTAAATATGAATGGATGGATACAAAGTTATTAACTATAATTAACGCAAAAAATGCTCTTTGGAGTAAAATCTGTAAAAATAAAACACCGAGTGAGAATTTATTAAATGAGTATAAAAACATGAAAAAACAGGTACAGAATTGCACTAAACATGCAAAAGAAGATAGCTATTATAAATATTTCTATGAAAATGCTGAAGATATTAAGAAAATTTGGAATAAACTAAATAACATAATTGGCAAATATACTAATCGAGTAAACAATGATAAACATTTTAAAGAAACTTTTAAGAATATATCGATTAAAAACGTTTGCAATAAAATGGCAAAGCACTTTTTGGAACAAGTACCAAAAATTAAAAACAGTAAACTAGGAAATATTAATAATAAAGAAAAGATTTGTGTTAAGCAGACCTTGTGTTAAAACGATGATCAGAGATGGCCCACAAATTCTGAATGGTTAAAAATTATTAATGTTTTGAAAGTTTAATTCTCTACAGGACATGATGACTTTTACATTGATCATTTTATCAAAACAAAAGAAAACACTGTTAAATTTATGAAAGGTTTAATAAATTCAGTCACTGACACAGAAATTTGGCCTGATAAATTAAAAATGCAAATAATCAGACCAATATGTAAGCAAGGGAATAAACTGGACTTTGATAATTATCGACCAGTTGCACTTTTGTCTGTGTAAAATACATTATCGAAAAGTTTTTTGCCACAAGAATTAAAAGCTTTCTACATAAGTTTAATTTTATTAGTAAAAAACAATATGACTACCATAAAAACAAAAGCACTATTGGTGCATTAACGTAAATAAATAATAATGTTACTAGGGCACTTAATGAAGGAAATTTGTTGGTGCTATTTTTATTGACCTGACAACAGCATTAGACACGCTAGGCAAAAACACCCTCATGCAAAAACTTTATAAAATTGGCCTAACAGGAAAAATACTTAAAATCCTAATTAGCTATCTAAATAATAGAAAATATGCATAAAAATTGATAACACGTGCAGTGAATGGTTAAATGTAGAATATGGGGTGCCACAGGGCTCAATCTTAGGACTACTGTTGTTCATTCTTTACCGAAATGATTTAGACGGAATAACCTAGAACACATACCTAACATTATATTCCGTGACATCTTTATGCTATCTACAAACACAAATGAAACGGATATGATAAAAAAAACCTACAAAACGACTTCCATACAATTAACCAATACTTCGTTGAAATTGAACTATATAGAAGCAAAAATAAAACTTGTTATTTACAAATTTCGTCTTCCCACATGAAAGTTAACATCAACAATAATATTAAGCTGCGTGAAAATAATTGTAATCATTTTGAGAACTGTAATTGCCCATTCCTAAATAACGTAACCAAAACCAGATACCTAGGAATTGAAATTGCTAAAAATTGGAAATTCTATACGCGTATTGAAAAACTAATTAGAAAAATACAACAAAATATCCAAAAAGCTAAACAAACCTTGTATGACACATGGATTATGTCACAAATAAGGTATGCAAGTAATATTTATTGTTCAACGTCAAATGAATTAATTTTAAGACTGCAGAAAGTATTGAATAAAGCTGCGAAAGTACTGTTTAGAAACTCAGTAAGAAAACTAAAGATATCGTAAAAGTAAACAATATGCTATACCTCAAGCAGATTTGTGAATGTGGCATAATAACTCAAAACTATTTTGAAAATGAATTTAAAACACCAATAGGAAGGAACATGCAAAGAAATAAGAATTGGTTAAAGGTAACTTTATGTACTAACTTATACGGTAAAAGAAATGTTAGCTATTTAATACCGACCATTTTTAATAAAATTCCTCTTTGCCATAGAAATTACAACTGCAAACACATGATGAAAAGAGAAATAAAAAATGGATGATATCAAAAAAATGTTCACAAAGTTGAAACAAGTTGGCTTAGGATGTTTTAACACTACCAGTTATAGAAAATAACAATAACTTGTAATCGTTAACAAAATTGTGGATAATTTTCCTTTTATTTTACCAATGTAAATAATTTCTTTAATACGTAGAGTATTTATTAACTTAAGCATATAAATTATGTAAAAAAATTGTTTGTTGCTATGCAACCAGCAAATATGTATCCTACACATACAAACTCCTTGAGTTTCGTGTAGTAAGTTTAATAAATTATTATTATCATTTTTATTATTATTATTATTATTATTATTATTATTATTATTATTATGAAAATCTATATCTATGTTGATCTATGTTACGACAATCAAATGTGTGCATGCCATAAACTACTTAAAGTTACAGAATGCAAATATTTCGGCATCACAATTGACGAAAATTGGAAATTTGCCAAACATATTACAAATCTAGTTAATAGAATTAGACGAATTGTATCTCTGCTTTATAAATTACAAAATAGTCTTTATAACGAAGCCAAACATCTCTTTTTGAGAGCTGGAATTATTTTCTTATTAGATATGTATATAGTGTTTATAGAACATCAACTGATGGTCTCATTAACAACTTACAAAAAATTCAAAATAAAGGGTTGAAAGCATTGTTTGGTAAACACATTGGACAACGTACTGCTGATATTTACGAACACTACAAAATAATGACCGTTAAACAATTAATAACGAATTGCATAATTAGGAGGAATTATTTCCTGATGGAGCATAAATTGGAAAATAAAAGTAATATAAGATCAACATCTGAATGGCTCAAAATTTGCACTTTAAAAGAGTCCAACGTTATGTAATCCTGCATTCTTTTGACTTATTGCCAGTTAATTTGAGAGACTTAAAGAGTTAATAGGGGCTATCAACTCAATAAACTCATTAAAGAATGTATACTAACTTTAAAGCACCAGTAACAATATTAAAATTTTGACCAGTTCGGATCGTCTTATATACATAGACTGGTTTTCTTTTAATTGAATTGTTAAACCTTACATGAAATTTGTATTTAGCCTATATCGTTACTTCTTCACAATTATTAATTTACAGACACATAGAGACGTCATAAATATCGTGCTCTGGTCTATATACTTACTGTGGTCGCCCATGGGATTCAATGTGGGGTCCACCAAGTTCTGTGCTGATCAGTCTTACAAATTTAGTGTTACTCCACACTTGATAGTATGTAAAAAAAAATACTACCTGCACGGAATGGGACATTTGGAATAGATGATATCTTCAATGCAGTCTACTAGACACTGGCTAATGGAATGGCTTGCCTGGCAAGGAAGTGACTTTTCCATGATAACCTAAAAAAACGAAGTATGGAGATCACAATATAATCAACGACTAAAGCAAATGACAGTGGACGAAAGAAGCTTTGGAAGCAATTTAATACTTTGTTTTTCAGTTTGATAAAATGAACGCCTAAGAATTTTTTTATACTGATTAGAAAGAGTGGTGGTGATTTAATCCTAATCACTTTTTTCACCAGAGAGATCCGCATGAACAGCGATTTTAAATAGTTGTTTGGGTAGTATTAACATGCATTAGGGAAATTAACGCAAAAGAGATCTTTTTATCAGATCTCTAGTAAAACTCTCCATTTTTATCCCTTTGCCTGATCCCAATGAACAAATTAGTTATAATATTGGCGAAACAATTCGTTCAAGGTCACTTCCAAAAATCGGGATCATTTTAGGGTATCTCAGTTCGGGACTTTAAGGAAGCCCTTAAGGACAATTTTGAATTTTATTATTTTAATAGAGAATTATGTTGTGAACTGATAATAATCGATTGCCTAATTAACCATGAACTCCCATCTGCAAAACGAACCCTAACGAAGTGGAACTGAAGTGCTAAATTGAAACAAAAAAAAACCTGTCTACTGATTATGGCCAGGTGTGTTGATTGTGAGAACCGATTAGTGTTAAATGATAGCGGCTATTTGACATGCTAATTATGTATTGGTAAATGCCACATGGATAAAAAATGTTGTGGTTTAGCACAATCCACAATAAAAGGAATGAGTGAAAAGAAGAGTGAATAGGTTTGCAGAAGATACATGAAGTATACGAAAGATTCAGCACATCAAGGTCATGAAAACGAAGGTATTGTTGTAAATGCAAATGTAAAGGTTAGAGTACATCCCTAAAATCGTATTATTGACCAAAACCTAAAATAATTATAACAAATTTTTTTTCTTACTTTTACTTACATGTTTTTTATAAACATCACATCAAAATTGCGAATTTATTAATTACTAAAACTTGTTTTGTAGGCTTGTCGTTGTTATTTTGGCGAACTGAAACTTACTATAGGTTCAGAAACTTTTCTTGTAACTGACATAGGTTGCAGACTGAAGTGTTTAAGGTTCTGAATTGCCGGTAAAAATAACATAATAATTTTCTAATATACTGTTTCGTTGGATCTCCGCGTAACAGCCACCATACAGATGCAGCTGATTGGGCTAATCAGGATGCAGCTTACAACAGAACATAGAACTGTCAGCTTCAGCCATCAGCGATTTAATTGAGTCTGTATTCTAGGCTTGCATTGCAACATGGAGGAAGCGTTTGGTTTGACCTTCGGTTTGTCTCGCATTTCACGTAATAAGTGAGTAGAAAAGCTACAAATTAGAAGTTTTCCACCATTCAGAGAAAGCAAATAAGTTTGTTGGACTGAATCTACAATCAGAAAGGCATCAAAACAGAGGTGGTAGGCCATAAAACGGCCTTGTGTGGGCTATTGCTCTTCATTCTCACAGCTAACGGCAAAACCGAACCCTCTTTCTTCCAAAGCAAAACTACCTACTAGAGTAATATGATTATGTGGGATTCGATCAGAGACGGAGGACATACAAGATGGCCGCCCCCATGCAAACCGGAAGTGCCACCATCTTGGATGAAAACCATCAATTTGGAAAGCCTTGACATCACATCCGGCCCGCCATTTTGTATGACGTCACTTCCAGTCTTTAAAGGAACCGGAAATGCCACCATTTTCCTAAGATGGCCCCCGGTTTCAGTTTCAATACCGGAAATTATTTAAAATACCTATAACTTGGGAACCGTTGGTCATAGACCAAAAACGATCGAAATTCGGTCACCCTTACAAGTACCCCACCGGGGGTCCCATCTAACTGACGGCCCACCCAAAAAACGGGTTACTCGAATTTCGGGAGTTGGCCCTACTCAATAACTCGGGAACCATTCGTCCTAGAGCAAAACCGCTCGGGTTTTAGCATCCCCAGGCTTTACCCTAAGTGTGGGACTCCTCGGACTATTTAGTTCATTTTGTAAATAACTGGCCATAACTCGGGAACCCGGTCTCCCCTTTCGGTCAGGCTACCGTGAAGTTTACTTCACTGCTACTGGCTTCCACCTCGTATCATCGGGGTACTAGCCCCCTCCACCACGTCAAGGATACAGATTAGGACGGGGGCACGACTGCCTGCCCACCTTAGTCAGACCTGCCGGAGACCGAAGTACTCTGATGGTATAGCCAGTCGTGTGGGAAATGGGGGTTAAATAGGAGTGATGCTTAATAATGTCTAGGACCGAAATAGGGCCACCTAGGACTATCGCTGGGACGCGGGTGTTGCATTCTATAGGTTTCGAATTCGAGGGCCTCGGGATTGCTCACACGCCCCACGCCCAGCAATGACCACATCTTCGTAGCCTCTGCAGCTCTTACCTCCCCCCGCTTAACCAACTTCACAGTAACTGGGTCGCTTCGCTGCCAGGTGAAGGGAGAAATTGCTTTGGGAGGGTACCATCCTCGATCGGGGGAATCATTCCAGTATCGTTTTTCAGCCTGCGTGTTCGAGTCGCTCGTAAGCTCCGTATTCCTCAACAGCTCCATCTCCGGAAACTTCGCATCTCCATGGCACAATATCTCCTCCCCTTAAGCCACACCCCAGTCACTGGGTCTAGCCACGCCGGAGTGATGGGAGTTAACGCTGTGGGACGGTATCCGCATTGATAGGGGAAATCACACCGGTATCGAGTCTCGGACGGCATCTTCGAGTTGGCATAAAGCTAAATCTGTGTATACACGACTTAACTTTAAATATGAAAAGTTTTTCAATCGACCCTGCCCAACATCTCGAGGAAGTGCAGACCTGAGGTCATAACTGAGGTCCTAGGGCAAAATGGGTCAAAATTTGGCTTCCCAAGTGTGCCCTATGCCACCGAGTTCATTTTACAATTAACCGTCTGTAACTCGAGAACTGCTAGTCGTAGAGCAAAACGGGTCAGGATTTGACTTCCCCGAGTGTGCCTTACGCCACTGAGTTCATTTTGAGATTAACCGGGCTTTACTTGGTTACCGCTAGTCATGGAGCAAAATGACTCAAAATTTGGCTTCCCCGAGTGTGCCCTACGCCACCACCGAGTTCACTTTGCGATTAACTGATCGTAACTAGGGAACCACGAGTCCTAGAGCAAAATGGCTCCAGAATGGCTTCCCTGAGTGTGCCCTATGCCACCGCCGAGTTCATTTTGAGATTAACCGACCGTAACTCGGGAACCGCTGTTCCTAGAGCTTCATCTGATTGCTGCCGCCAAGTTCATTTTCTTGCACCATCACAAGACTGGCACCAAATTCATTTTTTTTGTTGGTTCCCCTCGTATCATCGGGTACTGAGCCTTTCCAAAACTTCATCTTCCTCCAGCGCAGTTTCACAGCCACAGTCTCACCCCTCAAATTAAGCAGGCAGTCATCCTTGTCCCTGTCTATGTCCACGTCAACCCAAACACACGTTGTCATCAACGTTGACATCCATGTCAACCCGAACACACACGTTCTTGTCAACCAAAACATACGTTCTCGTTGACCCAAACACACGTTCTTTTCAACCCAAACGCACACGTTCTCGTCAACGTGAACGTTAACATCGGATCGGGACTAAACCATTTCAACTCGGTAATAGAATCAATCCAACATGCGTCTGTACCACCCTTCTCTGAAGGGGGTTTGGTCTTGTCAATCGTTAGAAATCCGTGTAGGTCGGAGTTCCAACACTCCCCGCAGGTCCACTTAAACCCCTCAAAGCTCGCGTCACACCCATTGTGGTTGTTGTAGACGTGCCTGAGATTGGCGTCGTCTTGCCTGAAGAGAATCAGGACGGTCGTGATGTCTCGGCCCACCCGCTTCGGTATCCTGCTGTATGTCTGGCACTTGTAAAACACGTCCTCTCGATCCTCTCGAAGTACCTCTCGATCCTGTTCTGTTTGTCGATCATGCAGTCATCGAAGAGGAATACGGTCTTTTTACTGGGGTCTAGAAGCTCCTTGGGTAGCGGTACCTCCTTGTTATTAGAGCAGAACACCGCGACTTCCGGGCAGGTCTCATCGAAGGCCCGCCTAAGCCTCTCGTACTTAATCTGAAACAGGGTGTTGGAGCACTCGTAGAGTCTGTTGTATTCTAACCAGCCCTAGTTGCAGAGGAGTTTGAGGACGAGATTCGTCTTCCCGCACCCGGCCGGACCACAGACCATACACCGCAGCGAATCGTGGAATCTAAGTTTACTCCGAGGTGTCTTGATCTTCCCGACAGTTTCGTTGAGGTTGTCGTAATTGATGAGTTTCATCATTTAAGCTTTTATTCAGTTTAATAAAGGCTTGAAACAGGCTTGGTAGCCGGGCTAGAGAGGTTCAGGTCTGTTTAACAAGATCATCGATAAACTACCGGTAGAACTTCACATCCCCGGGTAAAGGTACTGCGGATCCGGTACGAAACTCGACAAGAGACTGGGTAGGAGAGACATCGGCATAAACGCTCTAGACGAAGCTTGTAAATGACACGACCTAGTCTACGCCACCAGCTCCGATCTGGAAGACCGACATCGAGCCGACGAAGAGCTGGCTGCCGAGGCCCGGAGGACACTGCTGTCGAACACCGGGGGTTGGGTGAGAAGGTGGCTGCTGAGAGTGCTGCAGATGTGATGAAGGTTAAGGTCAAGTTGGGTATGGGGCAAACTCGATAAAATCAATAAATGCATAAAGGAGCGGAATGGATACGTTAGGTGAAGAGCTGCACAAACCGGCCAGGTGTCGATATCCTAGAAGTAGAATGAAGGCCCTCGGCGTCGATGACTTGTGGCAAATCGATCTCGTGGAAATGATCCTGTACTCCGACGTTAACGAGGGGTACTAGTACCTGCTCACGCAGATAGACGTCTATAGTAACTTCGCCCGAGCAGAACTCGTCAAATCCAAAAATATGGGAGACGTTATGACCGCCTTCAAGAAGATGCTGGTCTCGTCCAGGCCCAAACTCCTGCAATCGGACATGGGGAAGGAATTCTTCAGTTCCCGGTTCGCAGCACTAACGAAATGGCACGGCATCAACCACTACCGTTTCTTTTCTGAGATCAAGGCTAGAGTGGTCGAACGTTTCAAACGGACCCTAAAGCGGCTATGTGGCGCGAGTTCACACGTAGAGGCAGCTACCAGTGGCTCAACCTGATTTTCCCACTTCTACACCAGTACAACGGATCCGTGCACAGAACGATCGGGGCTAGACCAAAAGATGCGGTTGCGGGTATTACCGTTCCACCGGATGTTCGAGTGTAGAATCGTTCGGCGGGTAAACCCAAGTTTAAAGTCGGAGACGAGGTGAGAAAATCCTGCATCAAAGGCACGTTCGATAAGGGTTACCTGCAGAACTGGACGAACAAGGTATACATGTGGACAAAGTGCGGAACATGAGCCCCGTCACGTACACCTTGAGGGATTACAGTGGGGAGGGTATCGAGGGTGGGTTGCCGTAGGTTCCGGACCTATTTCTGATGGAGAAGGTGTTAAAGACGCGGAAGGCAGGGGGGGGGGAATTGAGGCCTAATGGCGCGTCGACAACTTGGTTATTAGCGTCAACCAGCGGAAGGCAGGGGAAAGACCAGTTACCTGGTTAAGTGGAGGGGGTACGGCGATAAGTTTAACAGTTGGGTCGATAACCTGGACTTGCTGGGATGAGTTACAACCAGAAATGACGTACTACATCAACCGGAAATGACGTACCACATCAACAGTGATGTAATGCATGCTGGAACGTTCTAGAACAGTCTATTCGATCACGTCATTTCTGGTTGTGGTGTAATTTCCGGTTGATCCAGTATAAAGTTATAACATTTTCCTTTAAAACCATTGCCACGCTGCCTCTTGCTATCCAATTTACATCGAGAGAATATCTCCACCGTGTTTGTAAGTTCATTCAATCCATTCTTAAAACATGTATAACTTTTTTCATATTTAAATGGGAAGATTACGTCCTCTACGTTCCCGTCCTGGTACAGCTGAGGAAGAAGCGTCAGGTTGTTACCAACGTGGAGAACAGGATGGAGAACCGCTGCTTCCTGTACTCCGTGTTGGCAGTGATTCATCGCAGCTTTGTTGTGGATCCTCACCACTACAACCAGACGATGGATACCATCGACCACTCGATGCTTTGGTACCCAATGGGGCTGAATCAGATCAAAGAGTTCGAAGTCAAGAACAGCGGTCTTGCCATCAACGTGATAGCCTTCACCATGATATTCAGACTTCACCCTATCCGAGTCTGCACATCCGTGGTCGGTCGTGTGGTGATCGACTTGCTGTTTCTGGCTGAGGACAACGACGATGGCACCCCAATTATCATTACTGTGCCATAATGGACTTTGATGGATTCTTTCGGTTCACTGGTTTCGGTCATCACAAAAAGTTTTTCTGCCAGAACTCCTTCTCGGGGTTCACCAGGGAGATCACCCTCTACAAACATCACATTGAATGCTTTGCCCTGAACCCGAGCTAGTGGTTGCGGTTCCCCAGACCCGGTGCAAACACCCTGGAGTTCAAGTACTTCAGTCGGCAAAACAAGCATCCGTGGGTGATCTACGCCAACTTCGAGTGCTTGCTCCATCCTGTGTCCGGGCCTCTACCTGGTCCATTCACCAGTTCGACAACTCCCATCCCCAAACACATGCCCATCAGCTACGGGTACGTCGTCGTCGGGCCTGGTGGAGAGATCGTCAAAGAAAAATATCATTTAGGACTCGACATGGTTGAACACTTCATGAAGTCGGTCGAAGAAGAGGCTCTGAAGTACGCTGCCATCAACTCCAATCCTCGACCTTTCGTCCTCACCGAAGAGAAAGAGGCTCGTTTCCTGCTGGCCCAGAACTGTCACTACTGCAGACAAGGTTTTACCCAGGATTGTACACCTCGCAAAAGATGGCTCGAGAAGAAATGAAGGTGCGGGATCAGGACCACTTCCCTCCCGGCAAGTACCATGGTGCAGCCCACAACAAGTGCAACTTGTCGGCGAGGCAGACCGGCGTCATCCCGGTAGTTTTCCACAGTTTGGTAGGCTACGATATGCACTTGCTGGTGACGGCTGCCGAGAAGTTTACTGGAAGCTGGTGTCGGTAAAATACACCTCCCTTCCTCTCGCCAACTCGTTACAAATTCTCAACGAGCACCTCATCTCCATGCTACTGAAGGTCAGGGCGATCGACTGCGACCTCCCTATTTATTCCGGTTTCCCCATCCTGGAGCTTTCAAAGCTATTGATGTACCAGTTTCACTACGTGTACATCAAACCGAAGTACGGGAATAAGGCGTCGTTGCTCTTCACGGACACTTGATCTTCTGTTTTACTCTATCAAGACGGAGGAACTCTACGCGGACATGGCCGAGGTTCGGAGCGTGTGGTTAGACACGTCAATCTACGACCCGTCCCCTCTTTAGTGGCGACAACAGACAAGTCCTCGGCAAGTTCAAGGACTAGCTTGGTTGGGTACCGGTAAAGGAGTTCAGGGGACAACGATCGAAGATGTACTCCTACATCATCGAGGAGACTTCCAAGCAAATGGCAAAAGGCAACGACAGGACCTTTGTGAAACAACACCTGGTTCACGAGGACCATAAAATGATGCTTCGAACAGCATACTGTCGAGAAGGGTTCCTGGGCCATGATTCGTAGCCGAAAACACCAGCTCGCTACAGACATCGTGGCCAAGTCCCTTCTCAGCCCTTACAGTGACAAGCGCTATATCTTGGATGACAGGGTTCACACTTTGGCCCATGAACACTACGGAACTTCTCCGACCGGTTATGATGATGGGGAGGACAACTTCGATTACGACGTGGACCTCAACAGCGATCTGGAAGAGGTGGAGAAGAGAGATCGTGAAGGGGAAGTGTCGGATAGCGAGGGAGAAGAAGAAAGAGTCGAAGGCGTCCCCTCCCGTTGAGAGGTAGAAACGATGGCTAAGTTGGATGAGAGAGAGAGGACACGAAAAGGCCGATAGACTGATGAAGGCAGCTGCCGATAGGGAGAGATACACCTCCATGCGCGAAGAGAGGAAGAAGGCGATGAGAGAGCAGGATGCAGCACAAAAACGGAAGAAGCGCGAAGAACTGAGCGAGGAGCAGAAAGAACAGGGTAGAGAACAGAATGCAGCAGAAAAACGGAAGAGTTACCAGGAGTCGAGAGGAGCACGACGGAAAGGAGAGAAAAGAAAAGTCATGACTGACGAAGAAAAGGCGGAGGCGAGATCCAGAGACGCGGTTGCTAAGAGAGCGAAACGTGCCACGGAGAAGGTGAAGAAATCCTAATCCCCTCTTTAGCTACACGATTCAGTCGGCTGTGCCATCGAAGACTTTGGTTTCTGGCAGGCCAAACCAAAGTGGAAAGGTGGCTGCACCTTTACCCAAACTCCTCCAGTGCCTCTCCTTTCCACCCTAAACCTCAACCAGTATGTATGCATGTGTTAGTGTATGTATGAATGAGTGCGTCCGTAAAATCGGTATTAGTAATGTTTAAAAATCAACCTCTTGGCCAATGTCGGCCCTACGTGTGCACTACGAACTGTAAGAAGGCAATGTTCGGTTCTTTAACCCTACGTTTTTACCGCCCGTAGGCAGGAAAAGCCACGCACAGTTCGTTAACGGAGATTGGGCCCTTCAATCAATTCTTTTCTGGGGTGATAAGCTAAATCCCGAGCGGTTTTGCTCTAGGACCAAAGGTTTCCGAGTTACGGGGGGGGGGGAAGTACTGGGAGCAAAGTATTTATAAAACCCCAAGATGGCCCACTACAATTTGGGACACCCCAAAATGGCCGACTGGAAGTCACGTCATTCAAAGTGGCGGGTCGAAAGCAACGTCATGACCTTCTAAATTGATGGTTTTCATCCAAGATGGTGACACTTCTGGTTTGCATGGGAGCGGCCATCTTGTCTATCCTCCGTCTCTAGTCGAATCCCACACTTACTAGCAATAATAATGAGTCGGGATGAACGTTAATTTTACCAAAAAACATTACAGGTATCACATTACAGATGGAATCACATTTAATTTTGGTATTTGTTCAGGAGTTTTTCCTGCCAAAAAGTGTCAAATTACGTGTTCATATGTGATACGTTAGTTACGGCTTATGTTATTTTGCACATGTTCTGTGTTAGTGATATGCACATGTTCTGTGTATGCAGTGCAATGGCTGATTCAGGCCTTATAATAGGGCAGTGACACGACGTAGTATAAGTGTATAACTGTATAACTGTATAACTGTATAACTGTATAACTGTATAACTCTATGGTGGAACCAGTAGCTGGATTAGCTCCAAGGAACACTGGAGGGAGAAAGGAAGGTCGTCTTATTGAAGCCAATGCTATTAGACTGGATTTCTTAAGCCAATAATGCGCGATTTTTGTTGTTGAAGAAAACAACGTTATTTTAAGCCTAAGAAACCCGCTCTCAAAGCACTGTCTTGACTAGAAGTGCTGTTTTTTCCGTTAGGTTTTAATCTAGTGCACCTTGTAGCTATTACCTCCAAATGGTGTCTCGTAGCCAATATGATGTCACTTGACGCTGCTCTATAGAACTAGATGCAAAAGAATAATTTTGAAATAAGTCTCCTCCTATGAATGAAGACAACCACCCCTCCCCACAAAAAACGTGGAAGTTGGCAAAGAAGTTACTTTGTATATAAAAAATGTTAATTGACAATGGGGTGTATGTTGAAACACTATCAGTTATTGTGGTGCCTGTGTTATCCATAACAAGACACTATTGTAAAACAACAACTAAAAAAGAAAATACCAGACTGAATGCATGAAAAAGAGTGGTATTCCTGGAACAATAGAATATTATGGAATAGTGTAGACGATGCCCCTGAAATGAAGTCTACCTCGGCTTTCCTTACGTGATATGTTGCATCATCGTGGAAAATATAGACACTGTGGAGAATGGTGGCGAATTCTTTTGAGAATTCGTTGATGGTGCTAATCACGTACAGTGAAGTGCACACTGTTTTACCACCAAGTGTTGCTACTTGCTCCAAAACCCTCCAGATGATGCGTAGCAATCACGATATCACTACATGATAACTGACATTGGCTTGAAAAAAAATTGCACATTAAAAACTTTTTTCCTTCGTGTAACTTTTTTGTGTTTTTTATGTGTGTGTGAATTTTTCTTTTAATTTTTTTATTTAAAAAAGGTTCATCTTACAGGATCATGATGAACTACCGACATTTAAATGGTGGTATAAGATGGAGATTTACCGAATTTTAAAGGTACATAACATTTATGTAAAATATTGTTTCTGGTAGCTGTAAGTCATCATTGATACTCAATGGCATTTCTTCAGTTCAGTATGTTCGTACTGGTAAAAACAATGCTCTGGAAAGGAAGAATTTGAAAGGTCTAGTGGTTGTCTAGAAATAAAGTCAAATTTGGATACCAAATTTTGATATTAATTGGTACGTATTACAGTGCCTAACACTTCGATTGATCCCCAAAAAGCTCAGACACTAGTTTAATGGTAAAATTGACCTTTATACCATATTTGCCAAAAATTAAGTTTTTTCCAAAAAATGCTCTCAGCGGTTTGCAGTAACCTTAATGCAAGTGGAACTCATAAAAATGGAGAAACACTGTTTAAAGTGGTAGAGCGACTAGAGAAAGGGATGAACGAAATACTGAAACTGAAACATTCAATCGAGAAAATTGATAAAATTATGGAAGAGTAGAATTTACGGAAAAACAATCTGAAGATGAAACCATTAACATACACACTAATGGTGCAATTGATGTAATTTGCTTGTACAAGGGTGAACATTTTAATTTGATTGCTATTTATTATCATCGTCTAGCCGAATAACTTTTTTAGGAGCATTAAAACTTCATTAAACAACAAAATTATTAAATCATAAAATTAACACAATTATTGCTCGTGACGTAACCTTTAACATATACATACGCAAGACAGTAATGAAAACCAGTACATGCAAGACAGTATTGAACAAATTCTGAACACTACGACATCGCTTGGTTTTACATGCATGATCAACTCTCTGATAAGAGAAGAAATACGAAATCATAAATTGGTTAAATACTGTTTAAACTTAATTTACAATAATTTAAAAAATTTCCATCCTAAAAATGTTCTGGGATAGATCAAAATCTCAAATCAATATTTTACAGCAGTTAATTGCTGGAGTGATCTCGACCTTGCTCTGGAAGGAACTGAACAAACCAAAACTAATATAAAAATGAAGTTTATTAAACTTAATCAAAAAATTATTATCCATTAACTAAAAAACTTTAACTGAGATTGTTTAAATGATCTGAAAGACCTAAACTTAATATACAAAACTATAGAAAAAATACATAAGATTTACAACGCTGATAAAATCTTTGAACTGAGAGAGCGAGCTATAAATAACACGAAATGTTAATGGACGACTAAAGAACTTCTGTAGAAAATAAACTAGAAAATAAACTCTGCACCAAACAGATAAGTTAAAAAAAACAAGCATTCAATTAATTGACGAATTTAAAAGTGAAAACGAAAAGGTTAGACTCAGTATTTTTAATGCAAACAAAATTACTACAAAAAATACTTTAATGAAAACAAAAATGATAGTCAGGAAATATGGATGAAAATCAAACAGTTAACTGGTTATTGCGAAGCTAAGAAAAGCGTTGATGAAAGTATACTAGACATTTTTTAATCAGAATGATTAGGAAATTGGGAACTACTTTGTTAAGCAATTTCGTGAACATATACCTGATTTAATTTTTTTTAAATAAACACACAAAATACACAACATGAAACGGTAATTCAACTAATCAATCCAGAATTGTCGATAAAACAATGAACATTAATGCTCCTACTAAATATGATATTATGAAAATCCTAAATAACAGTTACTGGTTATGATGCGTTCATGGTTGAACATATTATTTAATCTAAGGAAAACGGTAGTATTTTTCTACTTAAACTGATTAACGCAATTATGGAAAATGAAATCTGGCCCGATAACCTCAAAAAACAAAACTAATCCTCATAATTATAGACCAGTTGCACTCTCATCAGTCATTAACAAAATTGTTGATATTTTTTTGTATTACAAACTTTCTTTCTGTTTCACTTAGTTGACCAAAAGCTATCAGATTTCAAAGTGGAAATAGTACTGTTGATGCTTTAAATCGAATAAGTAATACGGTTAAAAGTGCACTAAATTACTGAAAATATGTTGGTGCAATCCTAATTGACCTTCTAAAAGCCTTTGGTACCACTAATAAGGGCATTATGGGAAGGAAACTTTCAATATTGGTAGACGTGGTTAAATCGTGAATGTATTAATTGGTTACATTATGAATAGAACTTGCTGTTTAGGATTAACAACTCTAAGAGTATTTGGCAACCAGCTGAGCGTGGAGTGCCTCAAGGCTCTGCTCTTGGTCCCACTTTTTTCTAACACATGTAAATGATTTTCAAAACATCAAGTAAAATTCTTATCTAACACTATACGCTATAATTATTATCTTGGTTTCAATACATAATAAATGCAGCTTCATGACTTACCACTTGCAGAAGGACTTTAACAATATTAAACATTGGTTAATATGCAATGACCGGCACTTAATTTCCGAAAAACATGTTCCATTCAAATTTTTACCTCTCACATGAAACAAGAACCTAGTAATATCTTTCTGCACGATCCTTCATACGTAAGTGGATGGGATCGCACTTGCCTAAAGTTGATTAATGTAACTGAATGCAAATATCCAGGCATTACTGTCGACGAAAATTGGAAGTGTGCTAAATACATTGAGATTATCGTGAATAGAATTAGAACAATTCCATTGTTGAATAAATTGCAAAATGTTCTTAATTCGACAGCTAAAAACAGAAAGACTTTTTGAAAGCTGGATCAGTTCCATCATAATGTATGGCTGCTGTATTTATGAATTGAATACTGATGGACTTATGAGTTAGTTTCAAAAAATTTAAAATAATGCAATGAAAGCGCTCTGGGGCAAAACGATTGGGCAAATTCAACTGAGCTTTAACAAAGTTTTAAATTTATTATGACCTGTAAGCAATTGGTTCTGAACTTTACAAGAATTATTTCACGTCCAGACATAAAATAGAAAAAAAAACCAGATCCAGTTGGATTTAAGTTCTAATCTGGAGAAACAGTAATGGCAGGAGAGATCAGTGTTACGTTGTCCCTCCAAACTTTCAAGTTATACCCGTAGACTTAAGGCACGTAAAAATTAGGAATGGATTTGAACAGGATCATAAATTATTATGTAATTGTATACTAATTTTAATATTACTTATAATTAAATTACGTACCTTCTATCTATATACATACATTTACTTACCATTTTATATGTTGTTTTTAATATACAGAGTGTATCTAAAATGTATGTCACAACTTTCAGGCTGTATTCCATGATCACAAAAAAGACTAAAAAGTCCTATAATGGGTTCGGAAAAGCATCCGTTTTTAGTTACAGCCCCCCCCCCCCAAGTTAGGGGTAAAATGTAGAAATTTCCCAATGTCTCCCTAACTAAACTTTCCAAACCACTACAATTGGCACTTCGTTCTTGCAATTTCATTACTTCATAATGTTTATGTTAATTTGAAGTCCAACAACTTTGTGAATAGAGCCGTATGGCGGTAGGGAGGGGAGGGGCAAAGTGGCAGGGAGAGTTGTGGAAGTCTTCTTTAACATCTTTACGGAAACAAACTTTTCATGACTGTGCACAGCACCAGAAATTCTAATTTGGTCATTGTAATGTTGGAGATGTAATGTTTGTTTCAGTAAAGACCAAAGAAGATCAGTCTCCCTCCCCCACCCCACCCCTGTACTGCCCTATCCGCAACGTTTTGAGACCTCATAATAACGTTAACTTAAAACACTGTAATTGCAAGAATTATGTAATCTATTATCACGCATTGAATTCGAAGGATTAGGTGAAAATTTATGAAAGTTTTCAACATTTTACCCCAAACTTGGGGGGGGGGGACGGGTTGTAACTAAAAACGGGTGCATTTCCCATGGTTATAGGACTTTTTAGTCTTTTTTTTATAATAATAATATCAGTTTGTCACAATAGCAACAGGTCAGGCAAGGACCCTAGGATCACTAACAGCCAGCCCAATTTAAAAACAGAAGATAGTATCATATAAAGATATAGATTTGGCCGCGGGAAGGTCAGGGGGATGAGGTATGGGACACGAATGCCTTACCATCAAGGTTAGACCTGCCAGGGGCTCTAAGGCCCCCGATGGCATCGCCAATCGTGTTGGACACAGGAGGTGTGGGATTGGCCCAAGTAAAAAAATAAAAAGCAGATGAACAAATGAGATGGTTAAAAAACATCGTTATATAAAACAAGGTATGGTTATGGTAAGTACTAAAAACAAAAGCATCCTCAAACTGGGAATTGTCACCACCAAAAAATAAACAATTCTGAATTAAAAAGCCCATAAGGTGCATGAACTCTAACGTTCTTTTGTAATAAAATAATATATTAAAAAAAATAACCAGTTTACCACCCCAATAGTGAACGGAAGACGGAAGGGCATGGACCCTTTTACATCATTTCTAATTAGGAGAGAGAAAATATATAAATTAAAAGAAAATTTTTTTTTTTTTTGCCCAAATCGAAGTAGCTATCCTGGAGGTAGGGGTCGTTTCAAGTACTCAGAAAGGGGTTCAGAGCCTAGCATCCTGCGATATGCAGAGACCGTTTTTGCTCTGATGGTCTCTTCCCTCAGGTTATTCCAGATCGGCACAAACAGCACTGAGAAAAAATGTTTTCGACAATCAAGCCTGGAAGCTGGAACCAAAACTTTAAGTGAGTGTCCCCGTGTACCAATAGTGCTGGTTGCCAAGTCAAAAAAAGGGAGGTCCACGGCAATTAGATGGTTTAAAATCTTGAACGTAAGAATTAAGTCAAATTTTATTCTGCGAAGTTCAAGAAGCTCTAGGCCTAATTTAACCAGGCGCTCCCGATATGTTACCTCTCTGAGTCCCGGGAGTCCCTTAGTGTAACGCCTTTGCACCTTCTCAATTAAGTCAATGTCGCGCGCAAGGTAGGGTGACCAGACAGGGGTCGCATACTCGAGCAATGGGCGAACGAAGACTTTAAATGCCCAAATTCTGGTTTCAGTGTTTCCAGAAGAAAAACACCGTTTTACAACCGCTGCACGACGATACGCTGCAGCACAAATCATCTGGCAGTGAGTGGACGATTTCAGGTCACCTGTAAACGAAATTCCAAGGTCTCGGACTTCCGTAGATGATGGCAACAAATCATGGCCCAAAGAGTATGTATTATTTCTATCGAGTCCACCCACGTTGAAGACATGACACTTGTTTATAGAGAGAGGGAGCTGCCAACTCTCTGACCAGTAAACTACTTCCTGGACAATGTTATCTAAGTCCATGGAAGGTAGAGAGTCTGGCACCTCCCCTCCCACCTTAAGATCGTCGGCAAATTTGAACCCGAATGTGTTGCACCTCTCCAAATTAAGATCGTTCAAGTATAATACGAAAAGAAGGGTGCCAAGAACCGATCCCTGTGGAACACCACAAGGTACACAAATCCAGGCCGAGGATGAATTCTCAATATGTACCGTCTGGTGGTGGTCCTGGAGGAAGGCTGCAATCCAACCCTTTAATTTACCTGTTATACCACAACAGTCAAGTTTGAGAAGAAGTTTGCGGTGGATGACCGACTCAAAAGCTTTTTTAAAGTCGAAGTATACGGTATCAGAAGGAACCCCAATGTCACGAGCGCTAGTCCAACGATCCAGAACCAGCAGTAACTGATGAACAGCCGACCTACGAGGGACGAAACCAAATTGATCTAGGCTAATCACAGACTGTTCTTCCAAGAAACCAACCAAGGCGTCCCGGATTATGGATTCCATGACTTTGCAGGCCACACACGTTAGGGCTATAGGCCTATAATTTAGAGGGTTTGAGGGTGACCCCTTCTTGAAAATTGGAATAATGTTGGCTTGTCTCCACATTGTCGGCAAGCTACTCTGGGAGAAGGAAAGGGTAAAGAGTTTGGAGAGAGGGTAACTAATTTCACGTGATAACATTTTAAGAAGAAAAGCGGAGATGCCGTCGGGACCACACGACCTACTTGGTTTCAATTTGTTTAAGGCAGCAACAACAGAGCTTTGATGAAAAGTTACCTGAGAGCAGGTTACATCAAACTTACCAATTTGAGCCAGCGGTATTAAACTAGCTCCATCGTCAGTAATGAAGTTTGAAGCAAAATAACGACCAAGTAGCTCCGCTTTACTAACTGTATCAGTTATAAAATCATTAGCGTCTATAAGTGGGGGAATTGTCCGTGAAACTGCATTTTTGCGCCTATAAAGTTTGAAAAGAGCCGCGGGACTACCATTGAGAGCATCATAACGTTTGCACGTTCGACACGTTTGCTCCAACTAGATGTGCCCAGTTTTGCTTTTTGAGGCCCATGTTCGGTTTGTAAATCGTGTGGGATGTGCGTGAGTGTCTTGTGCTTCGATTGTGCGTGTGTGTTTTGCCTTGGTCCCGGTCCTGGAGAAGCAGTGAGTGTTTGTGCGTCGTGCTTTGGGTGAGTGATTTGCGGGAGTGGGTGCCGCCATTTTTGTTGTGGCTTCCTTGGCGCGAGTTCGTGACCCGTCGTATCCTTGAAGAGTGGTCGAAGTTTTTTTCCCCCTTCTTTTCAACCATTCTCCTATCTGTACGCACTGCCCATATGTATTTTTACATTTTCTTCATTTTTTAAAAATTGTTTTAAATTTTTTCTACAAATTTTAATTGAGGTGTTGCAAGCATGGAGCGGTTTTTTTTAGACTCGGGAGTGCACAGAACGTCCGACAGAGCAAGTGATCATTCTCGTGAAGGTGATGTCACAAGAAGGCGACGTCGAAACACGCTTTATTTCGACTCTGTTCAGATGCAGCCCGGTGAAGGGGACCCCCGCCATAGTACACCTCAGGGAAGGCCAGCATCTGCGAGTGGATTAAAGGACAGTCATACTAAGGATCACATAAACATCCCTGACCTGCATGACGTGTCGGCAAAATTACTCAACCGTTTGGATGAATTTAGTCTCGAGAAAGACATTGACATGGGGGAAATCAATGCTAAGGTAGCCTCCATTCCACAGCTTGTCACACTCGAGCTGAAAGCCAAATTTGAAGCATACACGGATATTTTTGAGCAGTGAACGAAAAAATTTTTCGAGAATCAGCAAAACTTATTGAATGACCACACAAATGATCTTTACACAAAACTTGAGAAGAGAGTAGCACACATGGAGGAACTCTTAATAAGTAAGATGGCTGAACTTCAAGTTTCCAAATCAGAACAACTAATGGTGGACTCTAGCCACATAGGCCCACCTCTGGGGAGCTTAGATTTAAATGTGAAATTGAAAAGCTCAGCCACAGGAGGTCTGCAACTCATTTCTGCCCACCTGGACCACGATGGGAAGCAGATGGACCCAGCTTGTTTGCTGGCACAGGCATTATCTCCCCCTCTTCACGGAAACATCACTGCGCGCCGCAAAAAACAAAACAAACCTAAAAAACAAAACCACTTAGGAAACAACGCCTCACCACACACTGAAAATCAAAACATCCAGAATTTGGTGGAGCATACGGCGCAAAGTCAGGCTATGCGAACCCTCGTCCCAGCGGTGACGGAACTTTGTGACATGCATAATTTAAGGAAGGAAAATAAAATGATTAGGGATAAAGAAAACTCCCTGGATCTCATGATGGGAAGCAATAGGAGTGTAATTCAGGGGGAACTCACTCAGATGTCGTCTGCATGGCGGGTCCGCACTACTATAGTTGGTGACTCTCACGTTAGGGGTCTTAGAAGGCGGTACTAATCCAGGATCTAAAACTTTGACTTACCCAGGCCTAAAAACAGAAGAACTATCTTCCAAATTGCAATATGTTATATCTGAAGGAGATAGTGACGGCGCGTTCGTGGTATGTGCAGGATCCAACAGTATCACAGCCGACACGCCTAACAGAATCGCCCAACATATTCAGGACTTCACAACTTCCATCCGAGTAAAGTACCCAACATCCAAAATTACCATCATAGGCCTGTTCCCACGACTTAAACAGACGGAAAGAGACCTCGATATGAAGATCATACACACGAACTCATTATTACGCAAATTATGTGTCACACAAAATTACTCTTTTCTGTCAATTGATAATACAATTTGGTCAGACCACACCCTCCTAGCAAGGGACTCCATTCACCTAACGGCCAAGGGCAAGAGAGTACTCCAACACGAGCTTATGAAATTAAATCTTCCTTCGGAAAACAAACTGCATTAATAGGGACATACCCATCTATTCAGATCACTCAGGCAAGAAAAAATAGAAATCTGTCTTGTATCCTGGTTAATGCACGCAGTGTTATTAGGAACCTAGGATGTCTAAAAGACCTTCTGCGTCAAAACACTACGACGTTATTTTTATTGTGGAGTCCTGGCTAAGTGCCAGTGTTACTGATGCGATGCTTGTGGATTCTTTTCTTTATTCTGTGATTCGTAGAGATCGAGGTAGTAGGGGTGTGGGCCTGCTTGTGCTTCATAGAGTAAATATCCCATTGGCTATCGTGGAGGTGGGGGGATGAAGTCGAGAGTTTTGTTTTAACCTTGCCGAGCGAAAAAATCTCTTTTATTCTGTGTTACTTACCAAACAGCTATGTGGATCTCGACATACTTAATCTGTGTACGTTTATTAGAAGGGTACTTAATCCAGGGCATTCAAACATCATTCTGGTAGATTTCAATCTCTCCACCATCGACTGGGAACGCAACCAGACTGGTGACTGCCACCACGAGTATTTTTTGGATTTGTTTACACCCCTGGGGCTTAGACAACTCGTAGATCACCCAACAAGGGGTCGAAATATTCTTGATTTAATTTTTACTGATGACGACTTTTTGGTGTTTGATCTGGAGGTGGGGGCTCACTTCGGGAACAGTGATCATTGCACAGTTGGATTTCGTTTAAACCTTTCGCAGAAGGTCATGGGTAATCCAGAGATGTCAAAATCAACAGGTTCTAGTAACTCTGCTTTAAACCTTGATAAACTTAAACTTTCCTTATCACAGGTGAATTGGGATAGCTTAGTTTTCGAGGTTCATTCCAACATTGAACATGCTTGGATTGCCTTCCATAATATACTTAAGGGGCACATTGAGATGTGTCAAGTTTTACACAAACCTGGTAAACAACAGAACTTCACCCCGAAAAATATTATTATACTACGCCAGCGCAAACTTAAGCTATGGAAAATATATAAATTAAACCGTACGCCACAAACCTTAACCGTGTATAACAAGGCACGTATTCTTTATTGTCAGGCAATGGAAACCTGGAATAGTATGATAGATTCGGCTGTGATTCATGGAATACATGGAATCATGGAATCATGGAATCATGGAATACACCCTGGAAGTTGTGACATACATTTCAGATACACCCTCTATTTTTGTAGCCACATGCAGAATTTAGTCTCATGCACTACCTCGTAAATCTATTTGTTGTAAATAATTTGGGTGGAGTATGTTGGTATTATTATATTATTATTATATTAATATTTTGAAACACATCTATCACACAGAAAGAACGGATTATCGTTTTCTACATGCATGATGCTGGAAGTAGTTAATTTCTAATTTACTGCACCTTGTACTTTGCCAGATATTTTTCCTGTCCGGTACAATTTTTTTGTAAAATTAATTTATTGGCATCTTAAATTATTACTTTAAGTATTACAGTTCTTTAACTACTTAATGAGCCACATTCAGGCATTGTGACACTATCGAACCTTAACTTGCCAGTCTGTTTTGATTGTGTCACAATCCATACTGGTCAATTGATGATGGCAGGTTTCTTGTCGAATGGGTGTGCATCTAGTTTCCAGCAAACCTGTCTGCTACAAATTGTCTGCACTACGTTGTTTTGCCTTTTAAATTACTTCCAGTAAAATTGTTATGTCATTCCTTCATAATGTCTCAGTTAAAAAGCTTACCAAACAAATGTATCATTGTATAAGTTTTTTGTTTATAACATAGTTTATTTTGTATTGATTCATTTTTCAATAATGATTTTGCTTGCTAAGCCATGGTTTTCAATACAATAATTGATTTAATTTTTATTGGTATTGGAATTATGTTCTCCACCATTATTAATTTTTTTCCACAACCGCATAAATGATTTTGCTTAAGGTTGCATTAATATGCGTTTCTACATTTCAGTCGTTGCACAAGATGAAAATTCGTAGTGACTAGTAGCGTCGTCAATGAATAGCGATGGAAAGCTCATGTTTCAGTGCATTGTTGCTGGATTCTGTACTTCAAAGAGAATCTTATCTGAATAATTGCTAGCTAATGCTAAAGCACAGTCATTCATGATAAGAAGATGCTTTCAACAATGCCTAACGATCATTTCGGGGACTTTAAACTAAATTCCTCAACCTCTAACTTCGTTGTGAGTTTTGCCATTATGAAAACTATTCCTTTCCTAGTTATGAATGGAAGAAAAAGAAAAGAAGTCATCAAATTACACTCCAATTTAGCACGTCTTGACCAGTTCTTAGAATAGCCTTTTTTGGTGTAATTTTAGTTTCATCGCTTTGGGAAACTGTAGCTGGTCACTAAACTAGACCAGTACAAGAAATTTCCTCGCAATTGATACTTAATTTTTTAGAATTAAGTGTTTCTTCGTTCACTAATACTAGCAGTGGTATGAAAAGATATAGTACCTTATAATTAGGTCCTAAAATTTCCAGAAACTGTGCGATATTTTTATGTTAGTATATGTACTAAAGCAAAACATATCTAGCACACGGAAAATTGGGAAATTCATTGCATTTAGTAAAAGTTTTGGACTGATAAACTACATGTTGAGACGTACAGGAGTGGCAGACATCTTTCATGATCACGGACTCGCAAAAAGAAGATGCTGCTCACCTATTTTGAGATTTAATCTCCATATCCCAATGATTCTTATTCAAGAAATAACTAGGAAACAGAATGAAACTGCTGTTATGCTATCGTGACTTTTGATGGGTGGCATGTTCTAGTTAAAGAAGTAGCCGTTACTTAACTTTTGAATGGAAAAAGGAACTGTAATTATGGACGCCGCTTACCACCAATGTCTTTCAATGGTAGCACCTTGTAGTTGAATGCCTAATTGAACCCTGTTACATGATGCTAATCTACCAACAGGGGTTTTGGGGATGTTTGTGCTTCGAAGCAGCTCAAATGAACAAATATCTCGACACGCAAGAGGTGTGTGTTTACTTTAGGTATGGACTGGTATCGTACCGAATATTGATGCTGACCAAGGTTTGGTTGTTAGTGTAATGTGTAGTTGCTCATCAAGTATTGCAGAAATTCAAATTTATTTCAACCGCCATCGGATAAGCAAGCATGATGCAAACCATCACCAGAAAGGCCTGCAGTAAATTACCTTTTAAGTGGCTGAGGAATTTTGTTAATAGTTATACAGTTTTTGTAGAATACGGTCATCATGTAATGTCAGAGCTCTATAGAACTTGGTGCTAAAATGAGATCCATGTCAATCATGGGAATGTACTATTGTGTATTTTGTGTGGTTGATGATTGCTTGTGGTGTAGGGCTGGTTGGATTTGTTGTTTAGAATATTATTCGTATTGTTGTAGCTTAGTTGGAAGCTGTTGCGATTGGTAGAGCAACTTGCTTAGATTTCACTTATGCCTTCAATATTTTCACAGCTACATAGGGAAATTACTGAAGTCTAATGTTTTACACACCATTAGTAAAATGTTTCTTTCATGCCATTTTTACAAGTAAAGAAATAGTGAGAATAATGTTGTTATTTAACAATAATAAATATGTGGTCAATACCATATTTAAAACGAAGTGTAGTATAAATAGAGAGTTAACATTAGTAATGGATTGTGTTTTTCTTCAAAAACCACAAATAATAAGAGGAGGTCTCTAAACAGCGGTAAAGCAGTGTGTATGTTGGTAGGGATTGTATGCTGGTAATAGAAGACAATGTTATATTTTTTAGTTCCGTATTCATAGCAACTTTTTGAAAATGTCATGGTGTCAACGCTATCATTACTTAACAGGGATGCATTGTCATTATCTGCAATGCAGTAGAAAAGTGTCAAAGGTTTATTATATTGTAACCATTTGTTTAAACGTAGTGATGACGAGATTGTTGTGGAATCGAGCATTAAGTAATGGACCATGATGGTATGTTATTATCAATATCATTGCTAAACTCTGATTATTAACATAAATTTAGCTTATTGGTGAAACAAGATGTAGCGGATGTTTGCATTACCAAACAAAAAATAAAATATAAATGCTATTGTTGTGCACAAAATAAAACTTGAATAAAATAACTTAAAAGCTTAACTTAAGTCATTGACGCAAACATACTAGTGATCTACAGTTTTCTTCAGCATTTTGCATCGTCACCAGATTAGCATTAAAAAGGTTTTCAACTGCAGTAATTTTTTTAGTAATATATCGCAACTGGTATTTGAGCTACCTTGGTCTGATCCTGCTTTATATTCTAGGCTAGATAAGCTTCAAATTTGCCATTTTAGTCTCATTACCTCCATTTAAATAATATACCATATGGAGTTTTCAACTCACTTCATTTATGTCTATATAAAGAGATGGAACATTCAAGTCTCTGTAAGCAAATCCCCCTAATCTTGGCAAATACTTCATGAAAAGAATGTCTTTAATATCATGAATGAAAATCTGAAATTAAATGATTATATCTTTTAATCCTTCTCACATTTTAGGCAAAATTTAAATTGGTTCACTGTAAAATGACCTACTCGTAATCCTTTCATGTTAAATTTTGTCAAGTGATAATTCTTCCTTTTGGCAGTTATTCTAAAGTAAAGTGGAATGAGAAAAGTTTCTTCACCTAAAAAAAGAACAATTTTGAACATATTGTGCCACTATTCAAAAATTCGTGATGACATAAATATGTATAAATTTGTATAACAAATTTATAAAACTGCTGTAAAAGTTGCAAGTTTACTTCGGTTTAAGGGTAGGATCGTATTATGTTTGAAGCAATCTACTGATCTCCGTAATGAATTAAACACCATTTAAATTAAGGTTGCGTGTTGAGCGTATCAAATGTTATTGGGTTTTTTTCATCATTCAGTTTTATTATGCAAGCAGCAAGTGCGATACATCTTCATGGCTTCGATACACTCGCAAATAACACTGCAATATATGTCTTGAAAAATTCACTAGGAACTGTCCAAATGTAATGAAGCAACCAATCCTCATTAAAGACTGACTTTGTGGAGTTACCGGATATTCTAGGGTGAGAAAGAAAGCAAAAACTGGAACTCACAAACTTGGCCAGAACGATGTTGTGATCACTGCACTACCGGGGCGACCAGGTATAGCACATTGGTCAAGGTGTCTTGCATAATACGCACGGAGTCTTGTACTCTACTGCTTTGTCTGGAAAGCTGTCTTTTCTTTCTTTCTCAGGTTATTGTCTACTGTGTCTTCACAGGGACAGTCTTTAAAGGTGTTTATTTCATTTATATATATGATTTATTTCTTGTATATTTTGTAACATATTTTTCGATTTTGATATTGGCATCATAATTGAAAAGTGAATGTTAAAATATTCAGTCATTTATGACATATTTTGAATGGAAGAACGTCATCAAAGGGCTCAAAAAATAACAGACGACATTTTGAGGACAAATTGGACCCCGTTATCAAGTTCACAAAGGTAACAGTGACAACAGTCAAGCATCATTTCAAAAATGTACACAAAAACGTTCATGCATACCATAGCATAATAAATGAATATCACAACTAAATTTTTTAAACAATATACAATTCAAATTTTGCTAACAAAACAGTAATTCATGGGAGACCACACCTCGTCCCGGAAATGCAGGAGCAAAGTGAACTAAAGTCCAGAATTTCCTCCTTACTTGCTAAGGTCTGTACCAGGAGTAATTAATGCCAACATCCTGCAAGATGATTGCAAAGGTAGGGTAGTGAAATATTAGGATTGTGAACGGCCTGACTTACGAATAATGGAAAAGTATTATTTAATACTCTTATTTTCAGGGAAAATGTGGTTTGCACAGGAGGGTAATAGGATAAAATAACTAAAGACTCGAGCTTAAATCTGGATATTAATGGCTTTCCAGCAAATAGCACTTCAGCATTGTTTAAGACGGTAGTGTACTCTGATTTCATCCTATTTGCAGGGTTTTCCAATCTAAAATTTAGGCTAAGGAATTTGTTAAAACTTTAATTTTGACGTTAGATTTGAGGGTTGAAATCTGTTATCTAAGTCTCTGCTGTATTGTCCTACATGAGTGACCTCACATGTAGCATCGGAACTAGGTATACGCTCTATTGCGTTCCGACTAACAAGCATTTTTTTCTTTTGGATCGACTGCATTTTTTGCTAAATAATCCTGATAAAGATTAAGATGAATCGTTGATATAAACCTGATAATAAGTTGACTAAGAATTTTTCATGTTGGTTCAGAGATTCCTGAAAATAAGGAAGACAAGAGTAGTGAACTGACTTATTTATTGTGGATTTACTTCAAAATTTATCAAAATTATTTTTTTGAGAAGGTTAAGGAGGTCAGCCATTACGATGTATTTTCGCAATGTGTACTTAATTTCGTCCTGCAATACTTTATGCACTTGTTAACAGGGTGTTATCTAATCAACGAAACGTCGTCTGCTATTTGTTGTGCAATTTGCTGGCTTTCTCGATTTAAACTGTAAATAGTGCTGTTGTCCATACTATTTACGAAATAAGTAACCAAAAAACGTCAATAATAATTATTCAATACTTTGATTGACCCAGAAAGATGAGGATAACATTTGTATATTTTCACTCGAAATCTTCAATAAGTTGGGGAGGTGCACATTTCTTCACGACCTTTGATGATAAGCAGGGCCCTTGTTTGCAACTTTTAAACTGTCCAATAGCTTAGGAACAAACTGGTTTTAAATAATATGCAAAATTAAATTTGGCTATGAAAGTCTTTATTCATGTTTAGGACTAAAGTAACCATTATAACCCCCCTCTAAAAAAAACATGTCTTGTTATGGCCTGAATACCAAGTAACAATTCCTGATTTAAATGGCTACTCTGATAAAAATTTAACGAAAGTTAACAGACTCAGATGTGCTTCCCCAAGAACAGTAAAATTTCTTTTTCATACTTTGACGAAGAAGAACTATTGTGTATCGAGGATATGCCCTAAAGCCGCGTTTAATATTAGGCATTCCCATGCTATTTTTTAAATTACAAAATTGTTTTGTTTCATCTTGGTGCTCTACACCCGAGTTAAAATGATACTAGGAGGAAGAAGGAACTAATTCCGAACTCCAACATAATGGATAAAAATAGAAATCCAAAATATTTTTTCTGTAACTTGTTAGCCATTGATCCATTGAAAAATTGATCATAAAAATAGTAAAGAATGGTCGTATTCCTATTTAATGTTAAAGTAACACCTGTGATACCAAATAGATATTTATATCCTGTTATACCACTTCTTGTTAACATAGAATTATGTATACTGCATAAAATTCAAGGCTTTAAACAAAATCTGTTATCATTTTATTTTGTATAAACATATTTAGATGAATGTAGTCAGAATTAGCAGCATGCTGATGGGCCACTATATCAAGGTTTTTATTGTATATAAATGAAACCGACATATGGCTGTATTGGTGCGGAGTTTCGACTTTAATTTTAAGCTAGAGTACTTTAATTCAGATAAATTGTTTGAGCTAGGTTCAGATGAAACGTGTAGATGTGCTTTTTTCAAAAAGGTGTATTAAAAGAGTGTTAATAAAATTATGAAGGCTTTGCTACGTATCCGATTGTATTGTTAAATATTGTATTGATAAAATTCTATTGGTAAATATTGGTGTATTGAATGTAGTTTGAAGATATTGTAATTCCTAATAGCTTCTGTAGTACTTTAATATGAACATGATAAAAAATTTTCAGGTTAGAAGCAGAACAACGACTTCTAGAATTTTTTCCGGCCTCTTGCTTTGGCCTTAAGTATTTTTTTGCAGCCATTCAGATATTACTTTTATATTTCAGTAGTTTTGCTCACTTAATATTATATACTTTACGTATGTTCATGTGTTAGGTTTATACTTGAGAATAGCATTTAGTTGAAAGATGATTTAGTCTGAACAAGAATCTAATCTGGTCCTTTAAACATTCCGTTCACAGACCCATTTTTTGTCTTTGTAACAAGCTTTTTTTTAATGAGGATTAGCAACAACAAAACGCATGATGATTGGCCAGCAAAATCTTTCTTGAAGTGCTTGTTTTTTATTCGAAAATTAATTATTTCATCAGTAAAAAACAGTTTGTTGCTACTTCTAGCTTCATTTAGGGTGAAGGTCACTTGAAACACGGAAAAAAAGATAAGACTTTATGAAGGTATTGCGATCCATTGTAATAACGTAAGCAGATGCAGAACAGTAACAGCAGATGGTAATGGTCCTTCTAGGCTATAGCTAGCAGGTGTTTAGGTATTAACAGAATACCGTTCTGGTGATGGCAGACAATTTCGGAGAATACCACTGCTGACAAAAGTCGGACCTAATAGGCAATACACACTGGCTTATTACCAATGGGTGGAGGCCGGGAGGTTACCACATCATGACCAGTTTTGGGGATTTCTAAGAATGGCGTTCAGAAGTATCTTAATTACTTGGAATGCTCCTAACATTCTGCATATCTCGGAATTGAGGTTAGATGGAGAATTTCCTATATTTTGGCCTTTAAAGTACACGGGTGGGAAGGGTATAAATACTACCATGCAAACACAGCATCTTTATCTTTCGTGATAATTACACAGTACAAACCATCTCTAAGGATCACAATTTCGACATGGAAAACAATGTGTCACCTGTTAATTTGCTTCCTTCGTGTACATAAAGTTTCATCAGGATTCTCATAGCTTCCTCATCCATCTTGATGGCAGCTTTGGGGCTGTTAGCTTCGTGAAATTGTTCTTAGTTTGACTCTTTATTTAATTGTGTTTATTTAAAGGCGTAGATGTTACCTGGAGTCAGTTTGAATGTTACTGTTTCGAGACTGTTTATGCGATGATCAATAAAATGTAAAGCTGTAATACATACTTTTGAATACTAAAAGACTTGTAATTTATTATTTCATAGTTTATTTTCTACTCTGTGTTTTTACACTAGTCATCCTAATTAATACATTTGTATATTACACCGCTTACAATCTGGTGTAAAAATCTCATTATTTCCGTGTAAATTAACCAAATAAGGATCATACTATGTATACATAAAAACTTACTTGATACCCACGTATGACATGTTCCTGCTATTGTGACTGTATTACGAAATGAAACATTCCGGAAAATATTTTCCTGTTTAACAGTAAAGTAGCATTAATAGTGATATTTTTTTGTATTTAGGCATAATTTATTAAAGACACAAAGGTCATCAATCTTATTACATGCAATAGAAGAATGCATCCACTTTCATTCTTGTAGTCCACTATGTTCTGTCATCATAATTCCTCTCATGTTGTTGTCAATAGATTTTTAAAGACGTGACTTGCCTTCTCTTTGCCAGACACAGCACTCAGTCAGAAAGGTTAGGCTGTGGTTACTTTGTCACGTGTGTTCAACATGATCCAGCGAGTGAGCAAGATGTATCACTCTGACCTAGCAGGGTGGTGTAAGGGCACGTTTACGCATTCACTTGCTTTTGCATTCTTGCAGCCAGAAGCTACAAATCACATCAAATTCCAACATGGCAACGGTTTTATGTCTGCCGCCTCGCAACGAAAACAGCAAATAACGTGTTTCGTCATGAGGAATTCTTTATATTATTGGCACGGATTATAAGACTGCAACTATTTACTCAAACGATGTCGGTTTTAGCTAATCCATTTAGCGTTGTTACCATGGCAATGTCACCTTTGCCATCGCGATTGAGTTCTAGCTGTGAGAATGCAAAGGAGAGTCGCTGCGTAAACGCGCCCTAATCATGACTTAGCAGAAGATCGCATTATAAGTGCTGATTTATTGCTTTGACACAATCCATGAACATGACGTATTGTTGTTAAAAGTTTGGATGTTGTTTCAATGACTAATAAACTTTTGTCTGTATTTTTATGTTTTTACTGTGTGACGGCTGTTTATGGAGACACAATTTTGTCCATCCAAACGTTGACCAACAATAAATATCCCTTCTGCACCGGGATAAAAAGCTGACCTCACCCCACACCTGGTTTGAGCCCAAGCCTCGAGCCTTCTACACTGGGCCGGAGTCGTCAACTCCAGTTCGATTTCAAGAATTGAGATACCTTCATCCCAAGCCCATGTTTCAAACTGGATAGGATCGGTGTGCGGGCCCGCACATTCTGGAAACGTTTTGATTCTTGGAGTTAATACAAACAAAAGCAAGGTAAAAGAAAAGCAGGAGGAGAGGATGGTAGAGAGAGGGTAGAAATAAACAACAATAGTGACAAAAATGTTGTATTAAGAGATAAATGAATTAAAGTCCAGACCCTAGCCCTGATGTCAGGTTCCAGCATGGAAGGGGTATGCAACGAAGGGTGTCGAGTTTTCGCTTTGTTAAACCTTGGTATTGCCTGTGGATATAAGTTCGGGCCTGTACACCAAATGTGGTATTCGGATTCCAGTGTGGAAAGGTTTAAAAATTAACCAGAGTCGTGTTAACGGAAACAGGCAAACAGCACAAATAAAACTGTTTTATAATTTAAGTGCTGCTTAGAAACAGCTAATAAACAATAAATCAAAAGGTAAAAGGACACAATCAAATTCCTCGTTTTTAAATCGTAAGTGACAAAGAATTAACAGTTTTTAAACTAGATTGAAGTCTGTAGCCTAAATCTAGCCAGCAGCACGGATTGTAGAGCACCGGCCTAATTAATGATGACGTCTGGTTTAGAGTTTCAGTTATCTAAGACTTGCTTCTGTGCATGTTAGATGCTGCCTATTGCTTTTGACAAGAGGTCGGTGGTGTTAACTAGTTGGGCTTCATAGTTTGGTTTTAAAGCTCAAAGGCTTAGTTCCCGTCTCAGGTAGTATGACACAAAAGTCTAAATGGGTAGGGAAATAGCTTTACATGTGTATTTATTTAACAAGTAAAAGCATTTACAAGGATTAGACCACACCAGTTTCATAATGAGTTGACTGCACCAAATGTGAAGAAAAATCAAATAATAGGAAATGAGTACTACTACTACGGACTGGCCACAAAAACCATTGTATTCTATTGTTCTCAAAGCCAGGGCTACCCAAACAGACCTACTACAATACCGGGTCTGCCTTCAACGAAAACCTTTTCGAAGTAGACGATACCTACATACAAGGGACTGTACTCATCATGAATGAAAATTTTTATTTTTTTTACCGGTCGGTTGTATTGCCCCCACACAGAGGCAGTCCGAAGCTTTTATTCTGCTTTGATTCTCCCTTGCTAGATTTATTTTTCCTTTAACAAATTTTCATTAATGCTCAAAAAGGAGTGAAAGTGTTATAAAGCAGGTAATGTACATTTCGTCGGCTATAAAAATAAAATTTTGAAAATTAAAAAAAAACAAACGAAGGCAACTGCAAACGCTCAGATCATGAAACGATACATAGACTACTGAAGGATGCTCTTTCTACGAATATCCTGCTGAAATAACGACAAACTGTTCAATTAAATTTCTGGCTCGAGTCATTGGAGCGTGACATCAATGCCGGTATTGCATGCGACACAATGAGGAAAGGCATTTATGGTCCAAAAGTTAAATGAAGCGTGGAATAAATTGCTAACAGGCCAAGTTGCGTTTTTCCTACCATTGACGTGTTTCCTGCGTGATGTGTGCCTGCAGTGTTGCATTGACGTCAAAGGATGTCCTGTTTTTCCGCTATCGATAACAACTTGTAGTACATTGAACCATTTTTAGGGTGACACTGCAATCGGTAAGTACTGGTGAGTAAATACTCTTGAGCTATGATGCGATTAACATTATCGAGAGCTCGCAAACCATTTAATGCTGCTCGTTCTCATTGACTCGACTAGACCACATTATACAAAATTGCCGCCGTCTATACAGTAAAATGTACATCATTACCAAGTTTGTCTACGATTATTGATTTGTCTGCGATTATTGATTTATCTGCGATTATTTATTCGTTTATCTGCGATTATTGATTTATCTACGATTATTCATTTATCTGCGATTATTGGTTCATTGCACTTACTATTCTGCTAGCTTCGTGATGACAACCTGTTGGCCGAAATTTAGAATTGACGAGCAAATCGCATTCATACTTCTCGAGTCACTTTACTCCCTGGTTACTACGTTAGCTTTCCGGTACTTCAACAGCTTTCTTTTTGCCCCTCTCCTATTACCACTGACTAATTTTGCAGAACGAAACGCAATAAGAGCGATGTTTTCTACTAGCCTAGACAAATATCGCTCTTATTGCGTTTTCTGAATGCATTGTTAGTCAGAATCCCTCGTTGGCCATTCGTGTATCTACTTATAATGAAATTAGTGGCTAGACTGTTTTGTTATAACGAAATACACGGATTGTTTACGTGGTATTTGTTTCATGTGAGTTTTGTCTATCGTTTTGTTTCTGTGGCAAGGAAAGGATTTAGCACTTCGGCGTTAATGCTAATTATTGCTGGGGCCCGGTGAGCTAATTTCCTAGTACTCGTACAGCACAGAATTGTTTCGGTTTTGTGTATAAAACTTTAAAAAACCACACAATTCAATCCATTCTCAAATTTAGTCTTCGGTTTGAGAATTGGCGTGCGTGGTTTCCACTTTCCAACGATTCGCCGGCCAGAGACAGAAAGACAGTTTTCCCCCAAAAAAATTCCGAACGTCTCTGGTCTACGTGAAGTGGTTTTTGTCGAAATGACCTTGAAAATATGAACGCACCCATCAATAAGCACTTGTAAAAATTTTGTAAGTATAGTATACAAATACTAATTTGTAAGTATGACATATGTAATAGCTTTTATGCAAACACAAAAAACACTTTATTTTTCCCCCACTAATAAAGATTTTTTTTGGAAGCATTTTGGGTAAAAATTAATCCACGAAGATTAATTTCTCATATGCTTCGTACATCCTGCCAAAAACAACACACCATATTTTAGCTATGCCAAAGTGATATATTTTAGTGAAACAAGACATGGGGGGGGGGGGGGCAGCAGTCAATAACATATGTATCTGGTGTGGTTCCTTCTTAGTTCCAAAACATCCAGCCAAGCAACACAACTTTTTCCAGTGGCACCAAAAGTAGCCAGAAATCTACTAATTTAACCAATAAAATCAAATTGTTTCACCTTCTAGGGAAAATAAGTAAGGCAAAGCTGTTAGAGCTCGCTGATATTTTAGTCCGAAAATTGCACCAGAAGCAAAAAATCTTCAGCGCTCCTTGAGGCCTCATGAATCGAATGTAGCTATAGGGCCAAAAAA
>JAHWFP010256083.1:67588-95805 GCA_023313725.1 Lithobius niger
ACAAACTGAATGCTGTGAGCAACAATTTCTATCACTGAACATAGAGCGCCATCTATTGGGCACAAATCAAACAAAAAATTAATAAAACGAAAGGCTGAATGTGCATATATCACTGAAAATACCACTGGCTCCATCTATTGACTTCGAATCGAAACATACAAAACAAACTAAATGCTGTGGGCAACAATTTCTATCACTGAACATAGAGCGCCATCTGTTGGGCACAAATCAAATCAAATGAAAAGTTAATAAAACGAAAGGCTGAATGTGCATATATCACTGAAAATACCACTGGCTCCATCTATTGACTTCGATAACATACAAAAACAAACTGAATGCTGTGGGCAACAATTTCTATCAATGAACATAGAGTGTCATCTATTGGAATCAAATCAAATGAAAAATTAATAAAGGCTGAATATGCATCCAACTCAGAATTTGACTTTTTACCAAGTGCTGAATCAAAAATAAATAAGCCTCCTACACACAGACAGTGTAGTGTCTTTTCTGGTTCAGTTTTCGATGTCGCTGAGAGCGTCGTCGTCCTGTTTTTGGTGGATGTTTTCACGAATCTCAGTAAGACTTTTCAACAATTCCGTCCATTCAATATAGTCCAGTTGAACTGAACTCTGAGGGATTTTCCTGTCGCTATAAAAGTAGAATACTAACAGAGTCTTATGCCCGTTGTGTTTGATCCGTATTCTTTTTGCACCTCCGACTTGGTAGGCATTTAATTTCGAATCCAGAGTGGTTTCTAAAAGGGCGTTAAATTGCTGCATCAGAACAGCTTTAGTGGCATCGCTGATAACCAGCTTCATGAGAGTTTGGAAGTGGTGCACGGTGGCAAGGAGAGCATCTTCGTTGTTGTCATCTGACATGCTTGACTTCCACTGGCAGTGAATTGCTGCATTTATCTGTTCACTCTGATTGTAGAAGATATTGGCGAACTCTTTCGAGTTCAGAGCGGTTTGAGCAAAGCCACATTTCAAAGTTATAATTTCTTCATCGTAGTCGGAATTAACGATCAAATTTGCCCTGCGGCTTAAAGCATAAACTGAGGGTTTGGCCATTGTCTCCTTTATAAATAAAATAAAATAAAAGTAATGTTGGAAGCGTTTTCTTTTCCTTCAGTCGTTCACTTCGCAATGGATTTCTAGCAGGTGATGCCCGGCCGGTCCCACATTTTCGTTTGCTGCGGTAAATATCTGCCCTGTTTGAATTTCTAAAGGCGTTGCCTCGTAGCTTGCTACGCTGGCTGTTTCCCCCACCTGTTTGAGTATGGAAACAGGTGCTTTCCCAGCTCTAGACAACGATACTTGAAATGCGTTATTTATTCTAGCCGCATTGAGAATGGTTTTGACTATTCGACCTGGTTGACTTGCCACGTAGTATTGTAATCCGTTGTTGGCCAACCATTTCACGTTATCCCTAGTTTCTAGTTCACGTTATCCCTAGTTTCTAGATTGCTTCGAAACTAGTAGATGTGTCTGTAGGGTTGATTTCTGAGTTTCTTATCAACTAGATGATCGACGTATCTCTTTTTGGATGCATCGCTGTCGTTTGTGGGTTTATTTAAATTCGTAAGTTTTTTCCATTAATGCTCAGATTCCTGTCCCAATCTAAACTCAGTCCTAGGTCCGTTTTCAGGTATCCAAGAGTTAGGGAGTCAGTGTCGTTTGCCGGAGGTCCTACATTTTCAATTTTTTTATTTTTTGCATCGAATGGCAGATTGGGTCCCGCTCGACTCAAGAAATTATCCACCACAACGATGGAGGGTGACGGAAGAGGAGATGAAAACTTGGGATGCTTGACATTTCCAAATTTATCGACTTTCATGACTTCTTTTTCAGCGTGTGAATAACTTGAAAAAAATTCTCTCCTCTCGACAATCCTCGTAGTACAAATAAACAATATTGACCGCACAGAACCTCGTGTGCTTCTTGCACTCTCACGTGATTCGTTATAGGTTTGCCAAGATATTTCTGGACTTCTAAGGGTGCACTCAAACCGAACGAATCGAAGAAATATGAACAAGATGGGCCTTTACTGTAATACGCAACCCATTGTGTACCTTCTCTTCAGCTTGAGTCTTGCAAATTAACTATTCCACACTCTCCATTCGCCCATCGTAGTTGTGGGAGCAAGTCTTTAGTAAATGTACCTCTGAAATTGGTAATCCCGAGTTTCTTGGTGTATCTGTTCAAATCCACATTTATCATGGGTCTGTTTAAAGATACCTTGGCTTCAGAAAGAATCCTTGTCCATGAGCTTTGCCGTTAATAGTTTTTGTCTTTTTTTGACGGTGTTTTTTTAAATTCCTTTTCTCAGTGCCAGAGCTTCCATCGCTGCATTGTGTCTCTTAAGCTCTTGTAACTGTTTAGAATTATTCTTTGCAGCATTGACGCTTCCGGCAAAAGTAACGCAGGTAGAATTCCTCCCTTCTTCAGTTGTGTACGAGAAAGTTTCAGATGTAAACCTTTCCCCGTCTTGCATGCCTTATGAATTCTGCCGAGTTGAGCTTGAGTGACTGGTAATTTCGAGGTACCTCTGTTCAACTGAGAGTTTCTAAGCCGAAGTTGTACCGTTTTTCCTTTCTTGATCTGGTGTAACATGCATTTCCTTTGGTTGGCACTCAAAGACACTGCGGTGGTTGTATATCATGACTCGAGTTTAAGAAAAAAAAATAATAATAATAAGTCACACAGCAACTTCAACATTATTTCGGTCTAATCTTAGGTGCATTATGCTATCGTTTATGATTAGAGCCCATGCTTTCGTATTTGCTGGTACCTGAGCTCCAATTCTCATTTTTATCTACGTCAATTACCGCCGACTTCAGCCGCTCGTTGTGTTTGCTTATATCGATCACAATTAAAGGAAAATCCTTGCTAAATGTGGATAATTCGAATGCGGGCCCAGCCAACAGCAATCCTCTCCCGTAGAACTGTCGTTTGAAGTTAACAATCATCTGATAGACGTGAGAAATGTCGCCTTGGCTAAAATTTGAATTTTGCTCTAAAAAAGGATAACGTTCCGAATTTAAAGTCATGTGAACGTCGTTGTATTTTTTTTGGTCGTTATCTCTGTCTGTTTGAAAACCCACGATGATCGAACGAGGTCGTTCCGTAGCTATAGTACTAATAAGACGCCAAGCGGCCGTTGTTAATGTAGGCAGATCCAATTGATCGGAATGCCAATGTCTAAAGGCCAACGGCACGCTCGTGCCAGAATCGATCAACTTGTACAACTTATTTTTCTGTACGTCAGTGGGAGTTACGTGCGGAAGAAACCAGCTCACGTGCTCTAGAACTATCTTGCCGGCACCAACCCCCGTGTCTCTAAATATGGCATTGTTATCCACAAATCGCATCAAAATGAGTGTTTGACGAATGCTGTATAAAATCTTGGTATAATCTTCCATGAAACCGAGGAGGTGAGACAAGGGTACAGCGAATGTAAAACTGCCTCTGAGAGAATGACTGAAGAGAAGGTCTCGCTTGTGCTTCAAGATGGCATTACTGTCAGGATCTGCTGACCTAGCATTGTTGCTGTCGAGAAACCAATCCCTGTTCGCGAGTTCGGCTTGGTCTTCAGGTTCATAACTAACAATTCCTTTCATCGTGCCTGTGATCCCAGGAAAGTTAAGTTGATCTACTGTTTTGTCACCTATTTGATACTGTATGCGAGAGAAAAGGAAAGCCACAACATTATTGACCACAGTTATCTTATCCGTGGCAGCATAAGAACTGCTGTCTGCGCTTTTAAGGAAAGATCCCTTAACGTGAATGTAACTCTGGTGAGGATGAGTTAAAAGGTCCTGATTTTGCACCGTGATTCTTATTTCCGAATTAACCTGGTTCAAGTTCGTCCTGACTATTGGAGAATATTCGTGAAAATTATATTCAACTACCGATTCGTCAATGACAAAAGGCTCAGTCACGTTAGGTAATTTTTGTTCGTTTCCATTCTGAGAGAGGATTAGTCTCTCCACGAATTCGAAGTTAGCAGGACTGAGGAATTGACGCCTTCTCGATCGGTAGGTTTTGTTTCCCTTTACAAATAATGTGGACTGTGGCGGATCGTAGGGCAGTGGGTCATTGGCAGTTACTTTCAGTTTAATAAACTTGAGAGGCATAAATTTAAGTAATTGTTTTTAGTTTTTCTTCAGTTTAATAAATTGAGCAGCATAAATTTAAGTAGTTGTTTTTAGTTTTTCTTCTTTCACAAATGTAACCTCATATTCAAAGTTTCCCCTTGAAGGTTAAGCGGTCTATCGGCTTGATCTGTCAGCCACACGCGCATAGAGTGAATAATATTTTTCGTAACAGGTAGGTACACCAAATTGTGCAGGGACTGAACAATCTTGTAGGCGGGAGGGACAGTAGAAAAGAACGAATAAAAGATCGGTTGCGATGATCCGTTTACGTAAGAACCCGAAACCAAGTCGCAATGTACCAGTATGCTATTTACATTTATTATGTTGACAGTGTTTGATCCAATGTATTCCCCAAATTCGTAAGTCTTAGCTTCGAAACCAAAAATCTTTCCGATACTGGACGGTTCAGAAAAATCAACCGTATATCTCCTGTCAGTAATAGTTAGTTCACATTTTAGAGTGTTTACGTTGCCATTTAATAAAACGTAGGAAACGTTATTAGTCTCGTCCCAATGCTTGATCTTTTTGAATTTTCTGTAAATGATGTTTATAATTTCGTCTAATTCATAACAATCTTCTGAGACGTCGATTTTAATCCAGGTGTTACCACCATCCGTGCTGTAAGTGAAAGAATTGGTCACGTCCTCTATAACGTTAGGAATGGAGTTGTAAGTTTCCAGATTGACTACAGCCAATTCGTGAGTGCCTTCCAATATCAACGGGGAAGGAAAACTGGTCACAAAGTCAGTTTTTTCAGAGGAAAGTATGATCGACATATTTTTAGTTTAATACATTAGTTAACATCTACCGAATTCACCGATCATTTTTCGATATTCTCCGTTGGACAGCAATGCTTTGCTCCGCATTTTTGTGAAAATGTCACGAATTCTTCGTCCTGAGAATTATTTCCAGCCTCTGTAGAAGCTCTGAGGAGCTTCAGTCTTTCGCACAAGTCATTCGGATCTCTGTAGAACCGGTATCCTTTTCCTACAACCTCGGCAGGTCTGCCCAAAACAGGTTTTATAAAAGTCGTGTACTTGAAACCTGTGCTGGACTTCAGTCTTCTCATACTGTCGTCATTGTTGTGATATATGGCTTTACTCCTCTTTAGAATATCGTGGTAGTTCAGAAGGCTGGCATCTCCGTCTGGTGGTTTAGTAGGATTTTTCAACATAACCAATTGCCACAAATCGTCCGTCCCTTCTTACTATTTTCCTCCCACGATAGTCGTCATCTTGAAATTGTACCTCCATTGCACCAATCATATAACGTTTAGCCTCCGGGTCGTATCAAATGCTAAAAGTGGGGTCGGTCAGAGTCTCTCGAGTGGCAAACATGCTTAGATACTTGGTGGCTAGCGGACCGAGTCTGACTGCGGAATCGCCGAGTAAAGAGGCCTCTTCCATTTGTCTCCTACGAGCCCCTGGCGTGAGGGCAAGTGACATGTCGGAGGGCACGTCAGGTAATGCACCCATGGAATTGGAGAGTCGTCTCCTGGCACCCGCGTGAAACTGTATTTCGCCATCGTCACTGTCTATATTCTCGTCTTCAGTATCGACGTGGCCCGTTGCCGCTTCTAAAGCTTTCTGAATGTGCTCTAACCGTTTCCCATGATATTTTTCTTGTTTCTTCTGTCCAGCCTCTAGAGCCAACAGTTCTTTGATTTGTCGTTGACACTGAGCCGAATCCTCGCTTCACTGTAGCATCTGCATTTTAGTCTGGTCTACTATAGGATCAACTACTGGTTTGAATATCTTTTGCAAATGTTCAGATTCTGTCTGCTTTTCCAGTTTTATATTTTGAAATTTTTGTTTCAGACGCTTTTTTAGAGCCTTGTACTGATCGACCTCTTTCTGGGTTTTGCTTCTCTTATTTTTAGTTTTAGTAGACATGAAGGTTTAGTAATTTATAAAATAATGTTTAGATTTCTATTTATGACCCCAATTTTGAACAGATTTAATTCAACTTTTCCTTGGTCTCAACTTTGATTTTGTTGGATTTCTCATTTGCATGTATTTGTTCCAACGGAGGGGCTAATTAAGGTACTGGATTCGTAAAAATGTTTTTTTTTACTCATTTTCTCGAAATTTTTGTTATGAGACAAGTTTACGCGAGGAAATAACTATCTACAAGACAATTTGCGGACGTATGTTCATGGACACGAGTTCCTGGCACAACAAATGAAAAGCGTAAGGTACTTTTACGCTCGCGATCGAACCTCTACGGCACACGCTGCATTTTTAGAGCCTCGTACTGATCGACCTCTTTCTGGGGTTTGCTTCTCTTATTCTATCAACAAAAACCTTCGGCAGACACGTCGTTGTTAGTCTAGCATTCTTCTATACCTTCGATCCAAGGGTTCAGTTTTATCGATGAGTAGGAATCCGTACGGAACAGAGTTCCAAACCTCACCACACATGCAACGAAACTCGAAGACATGTTATTGAAGACATGTTTGAAGTTTGCTTCGTCTTGCCTGAAGAAAATTATAATGTTGGAATTATCTCAAATAACTCTCTTGGGTAACTACTCCCCAGTCTGACATAAATAAAAGATCGAGGCGTCCGCGTGCCTGCCGTAGGCAAAATAGCGTTTGATTCTGTCTTGTTTCTCAATCATGAAATCGTCCAATAAAATTACCGTTTTGCCACATGGCAGTTCTTCTGGTGGTGGGATATCTTCGTTGTTGGAACAAAAGGTAGCTACGCCCGGACATATTTCCTCGAAAGCTCTCCTGAGATGGAAATATTTGTTTTGAAATAAAGACTTGGAGTACACGCGCAGGCTGTCATAATTCAACCAACCTGGATTGCAAATGAAATTTATAACTAAACTGGTCTTTCCACAACCGGCAGGGCCGCAAATGATGCACCTTACGTCTTCTGGAAAATTCAGTAAATTACCAGTCGATGGTTGCTTATTGACATCGGCTATGTCATAATTTAACACTTTCATCTTTCAGCTGCTTTATGAAAAAATGGTATTTTGATAAATTCCCTACAAAACTAGTGTCTAAAATACCTTTTCATTCTCATTTTATAAATAAACAGAGATGTAGTGCCTCAAATGCAGATGAGTTACAGCCAGTAAAAATGTCAGGCACGTTGTGACTAAGAATTATCGACAACTGCTAAAGGGCGAGTGTAAAGTGTGCGGCATGAGGAAAGCACAGTTTCAGAAGAGCAGGGGCTCTGGATTGTTGAACAGCGCAATAGACAAGTTGCCGGTGGAACTTCACATTCCGGGATACAACTATTGTGTCCGGGAACAAAACTGAACAAGAGACTGAACAGAGGCGACGCTGCCATCAATTCTCTGGATGAGGCCTGCAAACAGCACGACATCGAATACTCTGCCAAACCAGACTTGGAACAAAGGCACGAAGCTGATAGGAAGTTGGCCTCCGATGCAGTAAAAGTAGCAAAATCTAGCAAAACTGGTCTGAAAGAGAAATTGGCAGCAGCTGCCATAGCCGCAGCTATGAAAACCAAAGTAAAGTTGGGAATGGGAATAAAAAAAAGATCAAATGGAAACTTTAGTGGAGGAACTGCACAAGCCAGCTAGACGAAACTTTCTGAGGAGGCACGTTATTAGCTACGGGATAGGTGTTTTAATTCCAGCGGACCTGGTAGAGATGATACCTTACGCGGAACAAAACGAAAGTTACAAATACTTGCTGACTGCCATCGATGTATTCTCTAAATACGCTTGGGCCGTTCCTGTGAAATCGAAGAAAGCCGCGGATGTCACTGGCGCTTTTAACGAGATATTAAACACGATGTCTAATCCCCTTAAAAATCTACAAAGCGATGAGGGCAAGGAATACTATAATAAAGATTTCGCAGCACTAATGAAACGCCACAAAATAAACAACTATTCAACCAAGTCAGAACTCAAGGCGAGCTTAGTAACATGCCTAAATCGCACATTGAAGTCGAACATGTGGAAACGGTTCCTCTGCGAGGTAACCACAAGTGGATAGACATCATAGATGAAATTGTCAAAGATTACAACGACAGAGTTCATTCTACCATTAAAATGAAACCATCCGAAGTAACTAAACGCGATGAACCAGAAAGCAGAAACATATTGCTGAAAAAGAGCCCTTCCAAAAAGAAGAAGAATAGTTTCAAAGTCGGGGATTTAGTAAGAGTGACAACGGCAAAATCTGTATTCGACAAGGGATATTTGCAAAACTTTACCAACGAACTGTTCGAGGTGAGTGAAGTCAGAAAAACTCGACCGACTTGCTACAGGTTGGTCGACAACTGGGCAGTAAAATCGAAGGCGCTTTTTACGAGCAAGAGTTGCAGAAAACGAACGTGCCGGATCTGTTTTTAGTCGAAGAGATTATGAAGACTAAAAAAGTGGGAGGGAAAACTCGTTACCTCGTCAGGTGGAAAGGCTACGACGAGCGCTTCGACAGTTGGCTCGACGAAAAGCCAGTTGTTCTAGAAAAATAACAACAAAAATACCAAATTTTTCCTCTTTTTATTTATATTATTAAACTGAGACCAGGACGTTGAAATTATGACTGTTCATGTTATTTATATTATTAAACAGAATCATTCAGTTGGAGCGATGGAAAAACAAACTTTACCTGCGTTTACTGCGCTCAAACGTATCATACCCTAGAAAGATTGATACAACACCTCGTAGAGACACACAGGGATAGTTATCCACCAGAGTGCGATTGCTTCGAGAGGGAGTCGGGCTGTAGAGACATTCCCATCCTCTGTGAGCAAGGATTCGAACACAGAAAGTACACGAAAGCTGTGCAGGCTGTAGACCCGTTGTACCTTTTAATGTTGATGCGAAGAGGTATAGAGGCTCTACTGTACAAATGTCTCCGGCAATTGGTGACTTGCAGAGCTCAAATTGGTTTAGGAGTGAGTTTCGTTCGAAATGGCCAAGAAATACCAACTGGATTTCAGTCCTGCTACTCCCCAATCTATAATCCATTAGATATTCCCAAGTTACTGAACACAGCTTAAGCTAAAATCCAATGATCCATCGACGAATTCGCCGAAAGAGGGAGTGGTTGGGTGATAAATCGCTCCTACAAACTCACAATCCGAGTAGCAAAAATCGACCCGCTAAGACCGGGCTCTTACATTCCTTTACCAGCAAAATTAAAAAAGAAGTGGAAGTGTGTAGTCAATGTTCAAAATTTCACAGACCACAAGTGCTTTTTGTATTCAATTCTGGCTGCCAAATACAAATTAAGCATGGTGAATCCGAAAGAATATGAAGTATATGTCAGAACGGTAGATTGTTCGATGCTGGACTTTCCAACGCGGCTGGATCACATTGACGCATTCGAGATGGCCAACAATCATTTATCGATCAATGTGATTGCTTATACCAAAGAGAACGGCTTGCATCTCCTTCGTGTGAGCACGAATTTTAAAGGCCAACCCATAGATCTTACCGACGAGTCGAAAAATTTTCACTACTGCGCCATCGTGGATTGTGACCAATTTCTCCGACACCAGGGATCGGGAAGCAACCCGAAATATTACTTTCGAAATTGTTTTGTTGCTTATGGAAAGGCATCGCTGAGAGACAAACACAAACTGGACTGTACAACAACCAATCCGTCACCTCAAGCACTCAAATTCTTAAATCCGGGCGAAAACATTTTGAAGTTTGAAGCTTTCAAACTAATACACGCCGATTTCGAGTGCTTTCTGAAACCCATTCCTTCCTCTAACAGCTCCGGAAAGAAAATCAACCTCTATTAATCTTGCAGCTTCCGCTTCGTCGCTGTGGGGCATGGAAACATTAAAGGAACTGCTTATTACCTGGGAGAGGATGCCGTTGAACAATTCCTCGATCAGTTGGTGATTGAAGCGCGCGAGTACGACGAAACATTAAAAAGAGTTCAACCATGTCAACCATGTCTCACTCCGGTCCAAGAGGCTGATCTTAACCATGCTGTAGACTGCATCTACTGCAAAAAGCGATTCGGTTCAAAAGACGACAAAGTTCGGGATCACTGCCATGTTACCGGCCAGTACAGAGGAGCTTCTCACTCGAGTTGTAATCTGAATGCCCGAGAGCGCACCACGATCCCCGTGGTATTTCACAGCCTCGAAGCTTACAATGTGCATCTACTGGTAAGAGCGGTGCACAAGTTTCCGAAAAAACGGTGATGGTCATGCTCATGAACCCTTCCGTATGTCGCGAGAAATACGGAAAGGTTCATGAGTATGACCATCACCGTTGAAACGGGATGGGATGTAAAGAAAAAAAAAGAAAAGGTACATTCGGCTTAAGTTCGTAAACAGCTATAATTTTCTCTCCTCTTTGCTAAAAACTCTGGCAGAGAGACATAAACGTGATTACGAGTTTAAGATGGTGAAGCTGTTCTTGAAAGCTGGTGGGAAGGACAAATGGTTCCTTCCCGATGTCCAGGAAGAGACTGCCGTGGATCTGTTAACCCGTAAGGGTTACTACACATACAAACACGTTTCCAACATGAGTGTGTTCGAAGAGCAGTCTTTACCACCGAAAGAAGACTTTTATTCCAAACTCAAAGAAGAAGGCCTAACTGACGAACAATACGATCATGCCAAAAAGATTTGGAGTATGCTGAAAATCAAAAAGTTTTCCTCTTACCACGAAATGTATCAGCTAACCGACTGTCTGCTTTTGGCAGACATTTCGAAGAATTCCGCAGGATCTGCTTGCGGGACCACGACATAGATCCGTGCTATTACGTCTCCACCCCAGGGTTTAGCTGGGCGGCAGCTTTAAAGATGACCAAGGCCGAGCTGGAACTATTTTCTCCCTCTAGCAAACATAACTTCATCTTGTCGGGAATACGGGGTAGAGTTAGCTTCATTAGTTGAAGGGTCGCGAAGGCTAACAACCCGTACATTCCCGAAACGTATGATTCAAGAAAACCAAACGAGTACATCATCGATTGGGACCTCAATAGCACTTATGTCTGGTTCATGAGCCAGCTGCTGCCTTACAATGGCTTTAGGTATTTGACTAAAGATGAGATTCGAGCTTTCGACGTGACTAAGATAGCAGACACGTCGTCGGTAGGGTACATTCTAGAAGTAGATCTGGACTACCAAAACAAACTTCACGAGCTCCACAACGACTACCCGCTTGCTGCTGAAAAATTTAAAATAAGAGAAGAATTAGTTTCAGACTATTCGAAATCTTTGTTGCGAGGAAAACCAGTGTAACCTGTCGTGAAGCTAGTGGCCAACCTACTGAGGAAGACGCGGTACGTAATTCACTACCGTAACCTAAAATTCTACCTCGAACACGGCTTGATCCTTCGTCATATCAGGAGGGCGCTGAGTTTCAATCAGAAGCCCTGGTTGAAACAATATATAGATTTTCATACGGCAAAACAAAAGGAATCGAAGACGGTGCCTGAAGGGGAATTCACAAGTTGTGTACTAATCAGTGTTTGGGAAGACAATTGAACAGAAACAGAAAAGACTGAAAGTCAAGCTATGCACCGACAGCAAGCGAGCCATCAAATATTCCACACAACCCAACGCCGATTCGTTTCGGATATTGCACGAAAACCTGGTTCAGATCAACTCAAAAGTACGCAAGGTGACGTGCGATCTTCCCACCTACTTGGGGTTCGCCATACTAGAGTTGTCCAAACTCCTTCTCTACGAATTTCACTACCGATTCATACATACCCAATATGGAGATCGAGCAAGACTGCTGTTCACAGACACGGACTCGCTGTGCTATTGCATCGAAACCGAGGACGTGTACCCGGACATGGCTAAAAAGATGAATAGATTCAACACTAGCAACTACGATCCTCAACACCCACTGTTCTGCAACGTCAACAAGCAAGTGTTGGGAAAGATGAAAGATGCCACGAAGGGAGTACCGATAAAAGAGTTTGTGGGGTTGAGTAGCAAGATGTATTCGCTTGTGACCTCCCAAAGCGAAACGAAAAAAGCGAAGGGAATTTCCAAGAGATTCGTGGAGAATGACTTAGGCCACGAAGATTATAGGGCGACTCTCCATTCGAATCAGGAAGAAAGAGGAAGTTGGTACAAGTTCGCCAGTGACAGCGATCACCAGCTGGCCACGGACGTGGTGAATAAATCCCTACTGTCAGCCTACGACAACAAGAGATTCCTCGTAAACGAAGTAGAAACTTTTGCAATCGGACATCGTGGCATCAATTATATTTCTCACCATGAGGATGATGACTGCGATGGAAATCGTAGTCTTCATAATTTGCTCATGGAGTCTTCAGCCGATGATGATGACGGAGTATGGACAGGTATGTCCGACGGTATATTCAGCGATGAAGAGGCAGAAACTCGGTGGAATGGGGATGAAGTGAAACAGAGGCTGAAAGAAGTTGAAAATGTCGAGGTTCAAGAAGCCGAGATGTGGAAATTGCGGATGAGGGAGAGTAGTCAGTTGAAAGTGCTAAATCCAGAAGAGTGGGAGAAGAGAGCCAGGGATAAATGAAGACGGTTAGATAGGGATAGGCACGCCACACTAACTCCTATCCAGAAAAAGAAAAAAACAAGCTGCGGAAAAAGACCGACGTGCGAGAATGAGTGAAGAAGAGAAAATAGTGTTCAGGGAAAAAAGAAGGTTAGCTCAAAGAGAGCGAAGAGAGAGAAAGAAACGAATGGCTCGGTGATTTGTTGCTTGTAATAATGTTTGTTGAATAAAATATTTTTTTTTTATTAAAGAATAAACTCGACGATACATTCTCATCATGGACGCCATTAGCGGTTATTTTATGCTGAGTAAATATCTCAATGTCACGATTGAAAGCGGACCGACTCTCGTTTTTAACAAACAGGCAGGGCTCACCACAGAGTTGAGACTCAACTCGTTGGAATGGACTTACCTATATCGACTGGGTGAAAAGATCAACAGATCTTTACTCAATCAGTGGAGGGAAAATTGCAGTCCAAGGACACAGAAGAAATTAGGTTCGCCTGGAAAGGTTGGGAAAGCACGGACGAGAGTCTATGGAAAAGCGTTACGGATCCCACTTCGAAACAGGTCTTCGAGCCATTCATCGAAATAGCCGGAGAAGTGTTAATCGAGCAATTGGAAATAACTGTACACGAAAAACATATTCTGGTAATAATGTTGGAACTGTCCAAACTCGACAGCAGAAACAAAATGAAATTCTTGTTGGATTTTAAAATAAAAGCGCTTCGTGTCGGAGAGGAGAAAAGAATCAGAGTACGATTTATGAATGACGACACGCAAGTGCACTTTGTGGAATATGACCCTAAAACAACGGCGGTGGTTACTTTGTTACAACTTTCATTTACGGAATGGTCCGAGCTCTACAAACACTTTGCGAGCATCGATAAACTCATGGGGAAAGTTTCTGAAGACGAATAAACGCTTCGGACTGCCTCTGTGTGGCAGTACAACCGACTGGTAAATAAAAAATAAAATTTTTCATTCATGATGAGTACAGTCCCTTGTAGGTAGGTATCGTCTACTTCGAAAAGGTTTTCGTTGAAGGCAGACCCGGTATTGTAGTAGGTCTGTTTGGGTAGCCCTGGCTTCGAGAACATAGAATACAATGGTTTTTGTGGCCAGTCCGTAGTAGTAGTACTTTGCATCTACTGAAATGATAGTGGGACAAGAAATTATGTACAAAGATGTCAAAATAATAATAATGCTCTAAAAATGAATATTGGTACTGTCAATGTAAAGCTAATGGAACAATTCACATAATGCACGGTGCGTTGTAAAAAAGTTATTAAAAGTTATTGACAGCAAATGACATAAGGTCTGCAGCTTATACAGATTTTAAAGAATTCACAAACTAGAATATGCGTAATTAACAAAAAATTGACATAAGAAATAACACTAGAAGCAACACTTTGGGAAGCAGAAAGTCAAACAGCGAATGGTATGTACATGAAAAGATAAAACAGTTGGATACAACTGGGTAATTTGTTTTTTATACTACTACGAGGCGGAATTGATTACTGTAAAGCATGGTAACTGCAAAGGATCACTTGCAAGCCTATAGGGAATCAGTTTTCGACCCATTTAGTGTTAGCTGTCATATTTGTGAGGAAAGGTATGTGGGATCAATTCAACGTAAAATCGTCACATAAACGGAATTTTACGAGAAGACTAATTTACATGAAACTGCCAGAAAGGTGCATCACACTAAGATAGGAGCATGAAATTTGCATCACGATAAAATCTATCTATAGACCTAGACAATGCACAAGTTGTTGGTGTAAAACATTGACTAATGGCATGACCAGGAACAGATTGAAACATGTCGGTCCTGCTCCTATATTTGCTAAGTAAAATTAAGGCAAAGTTGATATTTTAGTCTTATATTTCGGTAATATACTAATACATCACAGGCCGAGCATGCATGTGTAAATATTAAGACGCTACCAACAGACTGGTTCACATGCCTCTAAATTTATGCTTGTTGTAGTTTGAACGCTTCTCAGGTGGCTAGTTGGGAATGTATTACGAAACTAAATATAACGTACTTGAGCATTCCAAGGAACGTTTTGTAATGTAGTAGCAATGCCTACTGTTTCTAAACAGTAAGTTAAAGAAATAGCGTCCGTTCCCTGTAGATAACTTGTTGGAAATTTACCTAGCAAAAAAGCTACACATGTAGACATGCCACTTGACCGAAACCAAGTCCATCTGCATATCAAACAAGGGAAGAGATAGAGCTGTGGAAGTAATGGGGCATCAATATGGTTATTTGCACCCATTCTAAAAATAATCCTGAGATGCCTTGGTGGTACTAAGTAATAAGTATATCCTATTAAAACTAGCTGCTTTACACACAGAAGTCCATTTAGTGACTGCACCTGAATGAGCTACCTAAAGAGAGAAACTGTAATGACTTTTGCAAGAGGGCATTCTTGCAGCAGGAAGTAAAACCACTTACAGTTTCCATCATTAGTTGAGAGGCTGAATAAAGCAGTTGGCTTCGTTTGCCATGAAGTGTTTTGGCATACAACTCTTGACTATGAACTAGACATTTTCACCAAACAACCCCAGGTCATATTTCTGAAGAAAACAGTCCAGATCTAAAAATATTTATATCAACTACCTCGTTAATTCTCAAATGATTCATTATGATGAAATAATAGAGTAATAACCTAAATGAACACTGCAAACGTTAGTACAAAACCACAATATAGCTTTCATTGTAAACAGCTAACGGAACGTCATTGAGTTTCAGATATTTACAACATCAGGTGCTGTGGTAATTGCCCGTTGATATCACAATGGCATTTACCGTTGGCGAAGTCCAGCACAGCACAGTGTTGGCTAATATCAAAGACAGTGCCGAGGTTCAGACCACAGGGGCTTGTAGTCCACAACACGTCCTATGCTAATAACAGTATAAGTTTATGTTCGTTGGCCATGCAGTGCATACACTGCAAGCCCTTGTGGTCTGAACCTCGGCACTGTCTTTGATACTAGCCAACACTGTGCTGTGCTGGACTTCGCCAACGGTAAATCCCATTGTGGTTCAGAGTTACAAGTGACAATCAGAAACAGTTGAATTGTTGAAGCATTGCTTAGAAAACAAGTAAAAATAACTTTGTGATTCTTGGCCTGAATCCAAATGGGAATTGACGAAATTGACCACAGCCATTAGATTTAAAACGTTGTGTTCCAGTCGTTATTGACTTCAATGGGTGTAACAGACCATCCTGTTATCCATGACAGACCATCCAATCATACATGACCTTACACTTCCCCATGTATTATAGAACATTTACGTTTTCCGCTTAAAAATGTGTGTAAGCCTGTTTTTAAAAATATTTGCATGACCTTTCCGCATGAATGCAGAAGTTCGCAGACATTCATTTTCAATATTGTGTATCCATAGCCTTGAAGTATCGTACCCTAACTTGAGTAGACAAGCCATAGTAAATTCAGCAGTGTAATTATCCCCATGTAAGTGTTCGAAAGCTTCAACTGATAGTTTGATATATTTTTCTTTTTGTCTAAAGCATCAGAGAAGCAGATTCTCCGCGTTTTCATGTCTGTGCATGTATACTAACGATAGGAAAAAAAATGCAAATTACGTATTGGTTGGAAGAAATAGTTTCTGAATTATGATTGTGTAATTGGTGGTAAGATGAGGAAGGGTTTCATAGACCAAACAAAACTTGAGTTTAAAGCTACTAGTTAGAAAGTAATTTGTTAATAAATACTCAAGATACGTAAAAACAATTAAAAGCATGCGTGGTGAGCTCGACACCGACTATTCGGTAACTGAAATATTAATATACCATGCTAACTGTTCATATGAGTGAACGTATTTTTAATAGGTCTTGTAGGTCCCATACAAATTTGGGACTGTAAACTAGAATAGACCTTTCATGGATTTACTTCTATCAGTTAATAGGTAAATGTATAGACAGACAAACTGATCTACTGTTTACAAACTGAGGACTACAAACCTTTTCATCAGGAAGAGGCTTCGTTAACTCTTCTCCATGGAAATCAAAACCACTTGAAGTAATACGTGATATATTCCACAAGTAAGGTAGGCTTAAAGCTTTTGTTTTCAATAAATTCAAGATAGAAACCAATGATACATCTTCTTCAAATATCTCTTTAAAGTAGGCAGGATTCACAACGGGTAAATAATCGTTATTATGCTCAGGGCAGATAGTCACAGATGGAATCTTTAATTTTTCCAGAAACACATGGTTGGTTTTATTTTCTGTAGGTTTGGACAAATAACGTAATACACTTTGTGAAGATAGATATAAGCTAAAACTTATGGCACCTGCAAGAAACAGACACCAGAAAGATCGAATGTATGATGGAAATACGTTGCTGCAGACATACTGCATTCCAGGAAGAGTATTCGATGGAATAACAGTATTAATTGCAAGTAGATGTTTGGCAGATACGTTTGCTCCTGCTGCAAAATTACGTTTAAGATTAAAACCTGTCTTTGCGTATTTCCTATTGGAGGCAGCCGAATTTTGCTGTGTTAGGCAAGATGTGAAAATTTCTAAAACCTGAAGAGCACAAATCCCAATTGACAGTCCTAGTGCACCTCCTATTTCGTAGCAGAAAAACTCCCAGTTGTAAGTTGCTTCTTCTTTCACGATAGAGATTTTATTAGAATACACTTCCAATAATATTCCATGTTTATAACTTTTTGAGGGAAACCAAAATTTGGGTGCAGGTACGTTTCCACCTTCAACAATTTTGTACTGAGTTTCATGACATTTAAATGGACACCGGCAACTAGCTTGGCGAAATCGTTGTGTCACGTTGTATATTATTCTCAGGGTGTAAAGAAGGGCGTCTTCACTTGCACACCATGGCAGCGATTCCATTTCTTGCATGAATGGTAGGCTGGACATAGTTTAAAGCAAAAAAAATCGTTTAAAACGATCGTCCACTGGTTTTAAACATAAGTTACCAAAACAAAGACAAACAATTGGGGTTTTTCAATATGTAAGATATGGAAAAGCAACATTATTAACATAAAAATGTTAGGCTCTTGAGAGAAAAGCCAGTAAAAGTGGACACTGGCTTTCTTTACCTAGTGTTTTTTTAATTGATTAATTTTTCTACTCAGGCAAGTGAACCAGTAAGTGAATCATTTGTGGCAAGTCTTTCAGTTTGCTGGCCAAAGAGTATTTATACACAAATTCCAAAATATACCAAAATATACCAGATTTAATCAATTTTGATACTTGGTCAGCTCTGATGTTCATGTTGTGTTGCCATACACTTTGAGTTTATTAAAAACTGATTCATGTAAATAAGAGACGTATTAGTGTGCCACTCACATTAGGGGTGGTTTTTTGGCGAATTTTGACAATGGGTAGTGCGGAAAAGCTGTGTTTCTAGACACAATGAACACATTTAAACTTTTGGAAAAATCGGTTAATATCTTCTGGTTCCAAAATGTGCCTAAAGTTTCGAAAATAGCCGTAAAAACTACAAATTTCATCGATATTGATACAAAACTTTTTTCCGAATTTTGAGAATGGGTAGTGTGGAAAAGTTTTGTTTATTGACACAATGAACACATTTAAAATTTTGGGAAAATTGGTTAATATCTTCAGGTTCCTAAATGTGGCTAAAGTTTCGAAAATAACCGTAAAAACTACAAATTTCATTGATATTGGTACAAAACTTTTTTTTTAATTTTGACAATGGGTAGAGTGGAAAAGTTGTGTTTCCGACACAATGAACACATTTAAAAGTTTGGGAAAATCGGTTAATATTTTCAGGTTCCAAAATAAGTTCCAAAATAGCTGTAAAAACTACTAATTTCGTAGACGAGCCTTGTCTCTTTTTGGGTTCTGGACCGATGACCTTTTAATTTAAGCTCCAGTCAAACTACTCCACGACGGACGTGGCTATTGTAAGCTGTGGTGGAGTTGGAGTTGGAGTATGTAGCCTCCGAAACCCTAAGAACTTGTGTTACACTGAGTGTTACCTGTATTGTAATCCCTCCGTCACTTACACCTGTTTAGTAAATACATGCTACTGCATCATATTTGTATATACTGCTCTTACATGTAATTGTAATTGTAGAGTAGATTGTTATCGGGTAGAGCGTGGTATATTAAGTTGGTTGACTGAGCAACTGATATTCTGACATCATAAATTAACGTTTGCAGATAAAAAAAAATAAAGAAATAAATAGGTCCATGATGTCCAAGAAAGTAATGACACATACAAACCACAACCAGATCTCATGTTCCATATTTAGATGCCTGCAAGAATTCACTGGCAATAATCTCCCTACCTACCAAGAGGTGATGAAGCAATATGGATCTTTGGTGAGCACAGCCAAAAAACAACAAACGAAAGACCAGGGATACATGCAAGATGGTTACCAGCAAGTTAGAGAGGATATGGGAGATTGCATCAGGTTCCGACTGTTTCAACTATTATAATTCAGAAAAAGATGGAAAGTTATCATGAAAAGGTTCAGAAAATTAAAAGGATCAAAGTAAGAAAATAAAGATGCACCTGTGTACCAGTTTCAGTTTTCAACGTTCAAAGAAGAATCCAAAGTACTCTTTGATGTTGCGACTGGTAAACAAGTGTATCTGTAATTTTTTTACTTTGACTCTTTTTTTTTATTTTCTGAACCTTTTCATGATAACTGTCCACCTTCTTCTGAAATGTAATAGTTCTAACAGTCGGAACCAGATGCAATCTACCATATCTTCTATAACTTGCTGGCAACTATCTTGCATATATCCCTGGCAGATGGGTCTTTTTTTCTTCTTTTTTTTGGCTGTGCTCACTAAATATCCCTATTTCTTCATCACATCTTGGTAGGTAGGAAGATTATTGCCAGTGAATTCTTGTGGGCATCCAAATATGAAACATGATACCTGACACATGAGACCTGGTTGTGGTTGCTATGTGTCATTACTTTCTTGGACGTCATGTACCTATCTATTTCTTTATTTATTTTTATCTGTAAACGTTAATTTATAATGTCAGAATGTCAGTAACTCGGTCAACCAACTTAATAAACCACGCTCTACCCGGTAACAATCTACTCTACAATACTAATTACATGTAAGAGCAGTAAATACAATTATGATGCAGTAGCTTGCTTTGCTAAACTGGTGTAAGTAAAGGAGGGGATTACAATACAGGTAACACACAGTGTAATACAAGTTCTAAGGGTTTTGGAGGCTACCAACTTACCAGCAACTCCAACACAGCTTGTAACAGCCACGTCCGTTGCGAAGTAGTTTGACTGGAGCTTAAATTAGAAGGTCATCGGTCCAGAATCCACAAAAAAAGACAAGGCGCATCGACGAAATTACTAGTTTTTACAGCACTTTTGGAACTTTTTTTGGAACCTGAAAATATTAACAGATTTTCCAAACTTTTAAATGTGTTTATCGTGTCCATAAACACAACTTTTTAACACCACCCACTGCCAAAATAAAATAAAAAACATTTTGTATCAAAATCGATGAAATTGTAGTTTTTACAGTCATTTTCGAAACTTTAGGCACATTTTGAAACCAGAAGATATTAACCAATTTTCCCAAAATTTTAAATGTGTTCATTGTGTCTAGAAACACAACTTTTCCGCACTACCCATTGTCAAAAGGTAGCCGGAAGGTAGCTTACTGAACTACGTTATTTCTAGTGTATAATTTTCGCTGTTGGCTAATTTCCAATTTTCCTTAATAATATTTCCGTGCATTTATGTCTATTTATTTCTCCTGTATTGAGCCTATAAATGAGTGTATGATTTGTTTTCCCTCTCCATTGACTATGGCCGAGCAAATTTCGGTCGAATGGAGCCCTGGTCACGGTTGTGACCTTAATAACGGGTCCAGTGAGTCATCTTTATGCCAGTGGAGGATGTGGCCATAGCGATTAAGACGCTATGGAAGTGATCTGGGGGCGAACTGGGTAGCCGGTTCGAATCCGGGTCATGCCACTCCGACGAAACGTAAGTGCATAAAGGTGGCATACTGAACTACGTTATTTCTAGTGTATAATTTTCGTAGTTGGCTAATTTTCAATTTTCCTTAATGCCAATGATTGTGCTTTACAAGCACATGATCATTAAAAAAAATGTATTCATTGAAGGTAAGGGTATTTTAGAACAATTAGGTCACAGAGTGAAGCTTTTTGAATGATCATTTTAACTTACATCCACTGTATTAAAAAAAATTGACCTGACTTTAAGTCTTTCCAGAGTCAGGTACATCACAAATGAGCCTAAGGAATCACCATTAAGTGGAATGCAGGTCTTTTTAAAATTCTTTATGACTTCGGTTAATTTTTAATGCAGGTCGATGATGTAATCCGTCAAAATTTGAAACAAGCCCTAAAACAACCCAATACTTCTTGCTTCTTTCCTAGGGTGCTTAAATTATTTCAAAGTTATTTCAACAAGTGCAGATGGTAATTTTATTAGCAAATGAATTGAAACACTTTTGCTTGCTTTTGATTGAATCAAGTATATAACAGTGGTGAAGAAGTTTTGTAGAATTAATTAGATCAACAAAATCAGTCAAAGTGACTAATAGGAAAAACTAATAGGAAAAACGGTTTCAACACGAAATGCACAGTAGAACACGTTATGATTAGCTACACGTAGCGAGATGCAAAAACGTTTCCACATCAAACGTCGTTTTCATTCGGAAAATTAACTGTATTTCACTTCTCATGTAATGTCAGTAGTAGGTAAGTTTGGTTAACACAGTTCCATTTGAACCTGCGTCCAGTAAATCGATGCTTTTTCTCCTTTCTACCTGCTCCCAGTTAAAGATTATCCTGCAGGTTTTTTTTACAGGTTGTGGGGAGGGGGATGAGGTGCTGTATGGGGCATTTTCCGATTGTTATTTACCTCTTTCCATGTGCTTTTTAATTTGGAACTTTTATACAGGGATTGGGAAGTGGGGGTGGGGGGTGGATCGTGATGATACGTATATGAAATTTTCCAGTACCGAAGTTAGCTAAATAAAGGCCTGTTTGAATAGTTTTCAGTAAACCCGTGAAAAAAATTATCTTCAATCACATTTTTAAGGTCGACCCCCCCCCCCGCAAAACTTTCATTGCAAAAATATTATTTATTCGAAAATTTAAGGTCAACCCCTGTGATAAAACAACCTCAACTCCGCTTTTCAAGGTTAACCGCATGCGGAAATGACCTAAACGACCTTTTTTAAGGTCACTTCGTGTGAAAATGATTTTAATTCCCAATTTTAAGTTAAACCGTGCACAAGAAGTGAGCCTTTCCAGTTGGGAATTAGTGCAAAACATGCCCTTTTGAACGAGCATAAAAAACTCAGCCTGCCCTAGTATTTTCCTGTGTGTTTGTGTTGCTTGTGTCACTAGGGAAAAGCATCGCCTACCCATGGCCATGCCATATGGTGGACATCAGTTAGGATGGTTCCACCCCAAAAAGATTTATTAATAGGGGCGACAAATTTGGGCGGCTTGTGTGTTTAAATTTATAAAAAATATGTATTTTAAATTCACTGTCACTGATTACATTTATTAGTAATTTAAAAAAAAAATTCGCCATTATTCATCAACTAGCAGTAACAATTGTCAAGGTCACGTATTTTCTTCCCAGTGGCCCTAAATCCCCAAATCCATACCAACCCAACCCTAGTCTGCAACGTGACTGACAACACTTGTTAATGAGGACAGGATTCACGAAGATATGGGCAAGTGGGGGTTGGCGGTATTTGACTGGCTGATTTTACACTGAAAAGATAGCCACGATAAAACGTAAGCAAAAGGACTCGGGGATGCAGGATAGTACCAAGAAAAACTAACATGTAGAAGAAGAGAAATACATGCAATCACCTAAGGAGAACTTTGTAAATAAAAAGTTATGTTTACTAGTTTATGAATTTTTCCAGGATTGTATGCACTGTGCAATGTCTGTCATTTATCGAATAGCTGTACTAGAATTGCATACTCAATTTTAGTCGGGACTCCTATTATTTTATGACCGCTTACACATAATACTGTATGTATCAAATATTGTGTTAATGTTTTAATTATTTTCTCCCTGGCTTTCTTTTTTAATAGTGTGTGTAACTGAAACCTCGTTTTTGGGACATTAGACAACTTATTTCACGGGTATTGCATGTTGTTTGTTTCAATTCAGTGACACAAAATGTAGTGATTTGACCCATTGGTTCTCATATTACTATCTATGCTTCCATTACTGTAGCAATAGTCCTTCTTAAACATTACCGTGCACCCATCAAATTAGGAAAACTTGTTATTTTTTAGGGTTTGAGTGTTTTGGATAAATAATACCTATAGGGTACAAATATCGCATAGATCGCTTCTATCATTACCAAACCTAACTAAAAGAGATTCATCTTTGAAATGTTTTTCATGAATTGCAATTGTGAATGCATACCTAAATTAATAAACTCGAATAAACCACTTTTAAGAATGAGTCATTATGATAATTTCCGTTACGATTAGTGCTGAAGAAACTGCCTATGAAATAAAAAAAACTAAAATTTCATGGAAACAAATTTGTTTGTAGTTTACGTTCATGAGAATGCATGGTGTGTATCAAACGAATGTCCAATGCGGTTAGGGTTGGTCGGTATTTGGTACAGGGCAGGGTAGGAAGGTGCAGCCAACCGAATATATTACTTTTTCTCAATCCGTGCTGTGAAGCCATCCAATTAGATCCATGATAGCCTTATTCGATTTCGACAATAGGGTCCCAAAATTGACAAATAACGGGACAATTTGGTCCCGTATATTATTGTGCAACCAGTTTAAAAATGCAGTCCCGCAGAAAAAAAATTAACTAGCTAGAGTTCCTAAGTGGATTTGGGTAAGTAAATACAAATAAGTTAGGAAAATCTATCGTTTTAATATGTTATGCATGCATACCTGTCTCAAATCAATTATAACCTTGAGTTGGGGGAGGGGAATGCACGGGGCGGGGGGGGGGGGGCACTGAAAAAAAATATTGCATTTGAAGAAAAAAACATCACACATTTTGCTTTTCTGTACTGAAAAATACTGGTCGCAGCGACGAAAAAGGGCCTACAGCCCTAGGAAAGGGCAAGAAGAAAGCCAGGAAGCCCAAAAATGGGGCCAAAATGATAAAAAAGTGGTCCTCAGAAAAATGAAGCCTCAGAGTGTTCTTTTACTGAAATTTGTCCCTGCCCTCTCGGATTTCTGTGCACGCTACTGCTTTCTAATGCCAGTCCCAGCAAACCTGCTGGAAACTCATTGCCAAAAAATATGAAGAGTGAAACTGAGGAGTGTGTACTTAATCTATATTGCACCAAATTATTCATACCCCAAAATACCACAAACAAATTTAAGATTAAGATAAGATAACTTGGGATCGTGCTGTCATAGCTGGTTATCAATTATAACCGCCATTTTAATAATTTTTTTTAATACTTGGGACCATATTGTCGCAGATGGTCTTATTTGTTGGGTTCGAGTTTTCACTTGAACTGTCTGTCACCCATCTAAATAAATCGTCATCTTTTTTATAAAGATTATCAGTTATTGTGTGTGGGGGTGGCCCAAACATGACAGTGGGCATAAAATTACGTTTTACCCCCACCAGATATGCTGATGTTGGCCCAGTCCTGCGCACCTGCCCATGTCCTTTATATATCTAAATGACATCCCTCGTGCACCAACGGGAAAATGCCGTGTTAGCAGCTGGTGTTCTGACAAAGGACAAGTGAGCTGTAATATTAGTGAACAAATTCAATCAAGATCTTACATTCAGAAAGACCTGGGTGTTGCAGACTTTCTCGTCAATGTCGGTAGTTGGCATGCATCACTGCATGAGGACCAACATGGCTACAACCAGCAATTTTCGTTTTGTTGATGCTGTGATAAAGTTTGAAGCGTTTCAAGCATTTGTTGAAAGTGTTTTTCCTGATTTGGAAAAAGCTACGGTTCATACCATGAAGACTGACGATGAGCAGCGTATCCTCACCTTCAGGCTTGAACGATTCTGAGCTTGTCGAGGTGTTTGGACTTGTGGCAACGCTTTGGCGATGTACTGTGAGTTTAACATGTGGCAGATCCCAGAAGCCGATCTGCCAACTGAGTGGCGGTACTGGTGGTGACCCCTAAAAATTGTCAGAGTCATTGGACTAGTAACGAAGCTTCGGTGATGAGTGGCACATCATTCTGAACTATGGGGCAAGGTGGCCTGATGGTTAGCATGACCGTCTCATACGCCAGAGGTCCCGGGCTCGAGTCCGGCCTCAGCCACCCTTGGCATTTTTGGGAAGAGAAGGGCCTTGTGATGCCTCGTGCTTATGTTGATTGTGGCAAGTAAAATAACCTAGGAATTTCCGATGGGATATACCTGGCAAAATTGTCCCTCTCTCCTTCTGCCATCATGGCTACGGCTGGGAGAGCGTCAAAAGCTAAGCCATTCATAACAGCAGTTGAGCCATTTAGCTGGCCGCAAAGACTGGCAACGAACAGTGTGACATTGCCTTCAGGCTGAGAGGGTCTAGGCTGGTTGAGCTATTTGGACTGGTGGCAACACTATAGTGGTGAGCTGCGTGAAATAAATGAAAGCAAGAAGCGAAAATAGGGTTTCGCCAGAGAGGTGTGGCAAACCTGGAGATAATGGAAACCCAAAATATGCTCAGTACGAGAGATACCGCCAGTAAGAATGTAAAATAGAGCTTGAAAGCTGAATGGAAAGTGGGGTACGAGAAACGATCGGGTTTGGTGCATCCTTGTCACCGAAAAGAGCATGAAACGAGAAGAGAGTTTCAGAAATTACTTGAGAATTACCTTGCTGCAGCGAAACCTAGCAGCAATACTGGCGATGAGCCCGTTATGCTCGGAGGTACGCTGTCGCTAAGCTGGTCAGAGTTACTGGACTAGTGGCGATGCTTCAGTGATGAGTGGTAGGCCATTATGAGCTGGAGTCAAGCAGGTCTGACTGGCAAAGACTGGCAAAGACAGGCAACGAGCAGGCATGTGAGGACGGAACTTGTAGAAGGACAGTTTTTTCGAGCATTGCCGATGTTGGGCTAGAGTGGGTGTGTGACGAGGCATTCATGAACTAGCTGTCTGACGGGGTGGCTTGGTGTCTAACATTGGGATGGTCGTTTTTGTTTACGATGAGTTCCGTCAAGGTTGGTTTGGATGGAAGGTGAAGTGTAGTGACCCACATGAGGTTCGTCCTATCTTTCTGGCCTCGAAGGTTAGAAGATCGATGACTGTGGACCATGAGAGTGTGTTGGTGGGGAGAGACCATAATTAATTTTATTGCATGTGGCAGGGATTGACTGGATGACTGACGGATGGGGGATGTACCTGGTCTCTACCATCCCTAAGACCAACAGAGACCTACATATGAGCCACGCTCCACAATAGCCGAGTTTGGCATTTTTTCACCCAGATGGTGATTGTTAACATCGCAATATCCAGAGAATTTGACAAAGTCCAAAACCCAAGTGGACTTCGCCATTTTTCTGACTTTTATTTAACTACCCAAATGGTGACAGTTTCCAGAATATTCGCCTGAGTCCAACAAAAAAAAAACAAGTGATGCAGTCTTGCAAGGCCGTGCAATCAGGCAGAGTTAGGCTTTTTCTGACCTTTGTTACTACCCAGATAGTAACGTTAACATTGCAGTTTCCAGACGATTGGGGTAAGTCCTTTGCCCACCCAAACAAAACGCAAAACTCCACCATTTCCCAACGTCTGGCATTCGTCATGGTTTCAAAGACTAGGACTGAGTCCCTGAAGCCACAACGAATACCAGGTTGAGCGTCAGTAAGGTTTGGTGTTTTTAGTCTTTTCCTGAAAATTCAAAGTGACACTTAGGCAAAGCATGACTAAAGTGAGAACATAATTCTGGTGAAAGCTAAAAGCTACAAGGTTTATTCAGTGTTGGCTGTTACAAGACGAGTGAGTTAATGATATTTCTGCCTTAAAGATCGAGACGACCTTTATGCATATGCTAATAAGTTAGTCCAGAGTACCTTCTTCGCGAGCTGTGCACACCTTTTTGCGACAAGCGGCACACCACCAGACGGTGTTGTCACGTTCCTGTCTGTACTTCTTGCACACCTAGCATCGGCGGCTTCTCGTACTCTTTTCATGGCAATGCCAGTACCCATGACAGCTGAAAGTCTGACTGGACGTGCCTTGCGTACTAGACTGGTGAGTTGGTTGGCGAGTGTGCTTCGGTAAGACAGCGGGAAGTGTTTTCTGTCCTTATCGAGGCCACAGACTATCCCCACGTTGAGCTTATATTGTCGATTATCTGATTGAGTTTTGGAAGAAGAGTGCAACGACCAAATTGGCTTAGCAAGGAAGGTGAATAGACGTTTGAGTTGGTGTCAGTAGGTTTATTCACAGTTGCCACGCGGGTTAGTCCTTAAGGTTGGTAACTGGGTTCAGTGGGGACTGCTCTAGAGGTAGGCTAAGCTTAGCACACACATTGGAGGTGTTGATAGTGCGGGGTCCGCTTCCCAAGTGCCGAGCTCTTGGCTGAAGAGCAGAGTCTTATTACTGGCAGTGCCACAATAGGGACCATAAGCCTCCAGCCCCAGTGCCTCCCTCCTGTGGCGATATTGACATCAGCAGAACCCCAGAAGCTGTACCAACTTCAAAGTTACAGTTTCAATTAATATACAAGATTGAATACAAATAATAATACTACAATATCAAATACATTCAGTAGCTTACACAACTTTAGCTATAGCAACATTAATAGTAACCTTAGCTTAAGGCCATTGTCCCCAGGCAATCCTCCCAAGGACATCAGGCTACACTTAGCTACTGTTCACAAGGTGGAGCGAAGTACCCGTTGCAGGGTACCGGCCGCTTTTGAAAGAAACGTCCTCGTTTTTTAACAAATAATGTGAAAAAAAACTCATTTAATATTTATATACACTTGAATCTGAGAAATTAGTTAAAATAATACGAAGAAAAAACCGGTTAATTATATACATTAGTTGCTACAGGGACGTAATTCCTTTGGTACAAAAAGACTGAACGTGCTTTTCTGTCCTAGCAAACTTTTCACTCTACCGTGCAAGAAGAGTTATTTATAAAATAATGGGATCATTTTCAGTTTTTAAAGTTAGCATGTCACCCGGAAATTATTTGCTCTGTGTTAACAAAAACGCTTGGACATTTTAACAAGAATCTATCACAAGAACAGAGATTTATGTCTACTTTTTCTAAAAATTAACTGCCTTTTTTAATTCAAGTTCATTAAAAGAGTCGTACTTTCAGATTCCATTTATTACGTTATACTCGTTTTGGTAAAAAAAATAAAGAAACGATAATTTTTAATAATCGTTGGAGATTCAAGCAAGCAACACTCTATGTTAGTCATTCTCACGTTGTCATTCATAATGAAACCATCAACGCCTGATACAGGAATCGTTCAATTTCATTGTTGCTTAGTTACTCATTGTTACGTCATCAGTAATTAAGAATCCAATGTCAAATACAATTTAGCTTACCCCTCTAGGGTTGTTTATTCGTTTCGTGAGTTGCACTTAGTAACGAATAAAAATGAAAATATGTTGGTAGTTAGTGGATGATTGGAAAGCGTGATCTC
>JAHWFP010256083.1:96205-116683 GCA_023313725.1 Lithobius niger
GAGATCACGCTTTCCAATCATCCACTAACTACCAACATATTTTCATTGCTAGTAAAAATATGATCAACGCTGCCATCAACCAAGAATCAGATCCGGAGAAGGCTCCCCACTTCCTAACTTACATCATAGCGAGGATTCATTCCCTTCACGAAAGTGGGATTGTTCAGTTAGAAAATTTGATGAATTTGCCGAAAGAAGAAAACCTAATGTTGGACTCATGGAGATATCCTCTAGCGATGACAGAAGCGAAATTACTTCATTAGATGATGGATCAGACCAGAAATCCAGCCAGTCATCCAACGAAGCATTCTTCGATACCGCTCCGTCTGGAAATGCACGTAAGTTACCAAAAAAAAAAAAAAACCTTTAATAGGTTAAAAGTTTCAATTTAGTCATAAATTTTCCCTTTTTCTTTGTCCTAGATTCTAATTCTGATCAATTTTTCGAAGAATATCCTATTCCTACTCATGAAACATATCTGGATAATAATTTGGATGTCTTCGGCAATTTCGATTTATCCGAAAATGAAGTCTAATAAATTGACCGGCATAGATGTGGATAACATCATTTAAGATTTCGTTACAATCAATTGTAAGATTTGTAGTTTGTTTAAAAAAAAGTGCATTAAAGCCATTGACATTTTTGTTAATTTCGTGATTTGAAATTTTCGTTAATTTTGTTTTTTAGGTTAGTTCTTACTGTTAGGCTAGAAAATTTACTGTTAGGTTAGAAAATTGTATCATTATGTTAACTCGCATGGTTCATTTAAACAAATTCGTATACATCATTCTGAAAAAAAATTTGATAATTTTGAAAAATTTGCTTAAAATGCTTGCTTTTTGCCGTTTGGTTAGAACTACTTTTAGGTTAAAAATTTCAAACTAAGCTACGCAATGTGTGCTGTCAAATTTCAAATTTTCAATTTTCGTACACTAAAAAAAAATTGTTATTCACTTCCTTCAAAATTCTTCTGACCCCGTGTCATTTTCAGGATATCGTTCACCTTCTGTAATAATGCGTAAATTATCCACATGGTATAAATATTTTCTAATTACGCTAGTTTCCAAGTCACGAAGCTGACAGACCACGGGGCTAATTTTCTCTACAATTTCCTAATTCCCTATAAATTTTGGACACATTTTCTTCGTTATGAATTTACTTTTATCGTTTTATGGATAATTTTTAATCATTACTTTATTACCGACTTCCAATTCTTTTCCTGTTGGAAATAGATTTGCTTTCATATAGCTCTTGTGTTCACGTTCAGCTTCATCAACTTTCATACCAGTATTTGGCCAAAATTTTAGTACATTTTGTAAAATGTTTCATAAAACTTTCATTCTCTTGCATTTGTAAATTTCGAACTTTTGAAAGTAAATTATAACCATGAGAACGTACCTGAAATCTAGCCAAAAACATTTTCTTAAAATTTTCCCAACTTGAAAAAGTTTATTTTCTAAAAAACAATCTACAGCTTTACCAGTAAGCGAAGATGGTACTGTTTTATGTACAAACTGAATTTCGTCTATTTCTCTAACTTTTAAAATTCGTTCTAATTTCTTAAGAAAAGCAGATGGAAAAATTTTATCATTGAAACCGTTAAATTCTTTTATTTTCAAAGCTTCCAATTTTGTCATAGGAATTAAAAATTCATTTTTCGAACTTGAAATACTAGGTTTTGAAGAAGTAATACCACTGCTTGCTGGATTACTGCTAGTTGTCATCCCAGGAGTATTCAAAACATTAGTTGTAGAAGTATACAGATGAACTGGTGTCCCACTAGGTACTACTCGTGCATTAGAAGTCACAGGCTGAACTCCACCCTGCAGAAAATAAACTAATGAGTCAAATCTTTTACACAAATCCAGAAGTAATGGATCACTTGTTGAAATTGAGGTTGAGGCTTTATAACTTTTGAAAATACTGGAGGTGCATGAATTGTTTTTGGTCGTGTACCAAGACATGTTACTGTTGTTGCAACACTCGAAAAGTTCCTAAAAGCTTGAAGATTCGTCCTATTTGTTACGAAGGATTCTGTATGAACTTTTCCGGACACGTCCATCCACGTCAAAGTTATTGGAACAGAAGCTGCAGTTGAAGTAATAGGCTGAAAAGCAGATGGCAAACGAATTCTTGGTGGTGTTTGGAATAAATGTGTTATTCCTGATATCATTGTTGAAATGTTCAAAACTTGTGAAGGTGAAGTAGTACTAAAAATAGGCAAGGTCGGATTTGCAGGAAGACAAGCTTGAAGTGTGGGGCTGGCTATTCATGCTAGAAGTTGGAGAAACTACTGGAGGTTTATTCCCTGGTGTAGTCGTACTTAGAAAAGACACAATTGGCATAGTTAAATCCAAATCGTCCAGGGATAGGCTTCTTCCACTAGCCCTTCTTGATCTACCAATGGTGTTAGGATCAAACCGTAGGTACTAACTGTTGGTTAGCTCTACTTGATCTTTCCATATTATAGCTTGATGTTAGTATTAAAGTATCTTATTTTAATTCTTGAATTATATTCACACAGGCTTAAGTGCAAATTTACTACTAAAAGTTGCTTGAAATTCAATAGCAGCGTATGATGATACTATTTAAAATCTTCGTAAAGCACAGTCAAATTCCTAAAATTCCACTTCTTAAGCAATAATAAATTAGGTTATTGCTAAATCTTCTTAAAAGTACTTTATAATTCAATACTCACAGCAAAACGAAGGAAAATGATGCTGATGTACTATACAGCATTATCAATTCTCATCTTTGGAACACTGCAAGTTCAAACAAGTCTGGGCAAGTATGAGCAAGTCCTTATTGGATGCTAAAATCTTCTTCTTGATAAATTCTTGATATTCCAATAAATTCAATGAAGATTCTTGCTCTTTGATGATAAAAATATCCAATCCGGCCGATGCACCACTTATGCGATGACTAAGTTGGCTTAGCAAGGAAGTTGAATAGACGTTTGAGTTGGTTTCAGTAGGTTTATTCACAGTTGCCACGTGAGTAAGTCCTTAAGATTGGTAACTGGGTTCAGTTGGGACTGCTCTAGAGGTAGGCTAAGCTTACATTGGAGGTTTTGATGGTCCGGGGTTCGCTCTCCAAGTGCCGAACTCTTGGCTGAGCTGGCCCTTTTATGGCAGACTTTACTTACTGAGTCTTACTACTGGCGGCGCCACAATAAGGACCACGAGCCTCCAGCGCCAGTGCGTCCCTCCTGTGGCGATATTGACATCAGCAGAACCCCAGAACCTGTACCAACTTCAAGGTTAGAGTTTCAATTAATATACAAGATTGAAAACAGAATAATAATATTACAATATCATATACATTCAATAGCTTACACAAATTTAGCTATAGCAACATTAATAGTAACCTTAGCTTGAGGCCATTGGCCCCAGGCAATCCACCCAAGGACATCAGGCTACACTTAGCTACTGTTCACAAGGTGGCGCGAATTGCCCGTTGCAAGAAGTAGCCCTGCCATCTAATCGACTCCTGCCGATGTAGAACGAGGAGATGAGGTGATTGGTATTAGTTTTATACAAACCTGATGGTGGAGTAGATGGAACACTGAAACGTTGTGAGTTTTTAATGTTTTTACACTTTCAGGCTAATGTTGTTTTTAATCTGCACAGGTTCCGTAGGTTATGAGAAATAGATGCTCAGCAGCAGTTGGCCACTCTGATTCAAGATAATGTCACCACATTTATGTTCCTTCTTGAATTTGCAGCAACTCCACTGTGCATTCATATGGCATTCTAGCGGCATTGACGAGTATGCTCACACATGCGAAGACGCCCAGCTTGGCGTAGAGGACTTGAAACAGCAGCACCGAAGTTAGGCCTGGTTGTAACCCTGGTGTAACCTTGGTTGAGGCAGTGGCGTGCAGTGTAGACCATTGTGTGAGACATTTTGGTGTTCCCGAGTTTCTTGGCAAGGTCTTGGGCGGGTTCGATAGCAACCGTGGTTGTTTTTTCTAATGTGCACCTAATGTTAAGATAGTAACCATCAAATGGATCGCAGAGAGTGAAGTGTTCGAAGCCTAGCTTGATGGGCTTCTTGAATTGATATATCCTGGTCTTGGATCTTCTGGCTCCGTATGCCATCATGAACTCGTCCATGCAGAGAGATTGGCTAGGTTCTTGTGTTTGTGGAACGCCTCATTGATGGCCTCCAGCATCGGTCGCACCTTAATTATTGTGTGCATATCCTCCTTGGCCTTCTGTTCCTCGATGGCTTGCCTGGTCGTGGGCGAACCAGTCTGGTCATCGATAACGGTGTAGGACGGTTCTTCGGAAGGCTGAAAGAACTGTTCCAAATTTGATTGGACCTCGTTTTGGTCATGGTCGACCAGCGGGCATGGTTTCCCAGGTCTGGGGACATGGACCAATTTGCACTTCTCTGGCAGGTCGTTGTAGCCCATGATGATTATTATTACGATGGAAGCCAGAAACTTCTGTTTCGTTAATGGCACCCACACGGGAGCAGATTAGGGTCATTTCACCTTTGGCGATGTTTGGCAGGCTTGCGTGACGGTTGTTACTGCTGGATCTTGGGTGAGGTTGGAGCTGGAAACTGCCACCGCTCTTTCCCTTGGCTGAGTGACTTGCAAGAAATCCGTTACTGATGGCGTCACCTTGGCAGCTGGCTCTTGGCCTCTGCTACTTATTTTTGGATTTGAGATGACTGGATCAGTGATGTTGACGACAATGGCGCTGATGACTGTCTTGCAAGTGTCTTATCTACCTCTGGTTAAACATTAAATAGGGTGAGATCTTATCCACCTGTGAGCACATCTCCTCTAGCAGATGGGGCACGGGTAGCCGCGAGCACTGGGAAATCTGATTCGATAGGTTTATAGTTACTGGCTGTACATCTCTGGCTCTTCAGACCCGGGTTTGATCTATTGAAGGGAAGTGTATACATACTAGTTTTTCTCTGGTTGTTTCACACCCTTTGTACGAGGGCTTTTTCCGGGTACTCAGGTTTCCTCCCTCCAGTGGCAAAAAAACAATTGATACAATGGTGGTTCCTTCCACTTAACATCTGCCGCTTGGGCTATCAACAAGCTCTTAGCTTATTAGCCGACATCTTCTTTCTATACGTATAGCCGCAGCAATCGTCCTGTGCTCTGATTTTCAGAGGGTTCTCTTACTGGTGGAGCACTTGGCTGAAACGGTTGGCTGAGCAGATATGTTGGTTAATATGTATGGCCACACACGTGCATTGCTTCTCATAGATATTGGTATTTCTTTGTGGCAACATCCGTTTTCTTCTGTGGCTCGGGGATAGCTAGGGGAACATCGGTGGTGGTTGCGGTATTTCTATGAAGTTGTTATGGTAGATGTTGTTGTACAGCGTCATGTGAGGGCTTCCAGTTGACTCGCTTCAAGTGACAGTGGAGGTGGCTCTACTGGTTTGACAGCCTTTGTGGTTGCTCCTCCATCCTTCTCCTCCTCCAATGAGATGATGCAGATTACTTCGTCGGGTTCGCTGCAATGATTCATTACTGTACCCGACTGACGTTTCCCACAGTTATGGGAGCAAGTCCTCTTTTGGTTCTTTGCACAGGTGGCAGCGGCGGGGATGTTGTGACTTGGGGCAACAGCATACAATATCGGGCTTTGACCACTGAACATCGCTTCTACCGAAATGTATGCAAGATGGTGAAGTAGTTTTGAGAAGGTGCGATCTGGTGCAATATTTGTGCAATAGCCTAAGAACCCATATACGGGCGCCTGGATGCCAGGATGCGATCGCATGATGCGAAACTGGTCAATGGAGATTGTAGAAACAACAGCCATGCCTGAAGGGCAACAGGACGGAGACGGCCAGACACTGCCAGATCATCCAGTGTGTGGCTTTAGATAAAGCCGTTTGCCACTGAGGCAAAGGTGATGTTTGGCATCGGAGATTTGTGGGCAAGACGGACAGACCCACGCCTTGCTGCCAGACATTCTAGGCCAAAACCCCAAAAACGTAGAAAAGGACATTGGAAATGGGTGCAGCAAGGTCGTGGTATGGAGAACGACATTTCCGAGGGAAAAGCCGATCGATGGATGTATTAAGTGGATTCCCATTTGCTGGATGTTCCTAGATGTTCCTGAATGGCTAACGCAGGAAAAATGAAAAGTGGGCAGATCACGGCCAAAATTAGCATATCAGAAGGCCGGCACCAAGGGACGGTCGCTCTCGGAGTAACCCTGTTGCGCTCCCCCCTGTGGGCTGGGGGTAGAATAAGCCCACCGTACCCCTGCGTGTCGTAGGAGGCGACTAAAAGGGAACCCAAGATCACGGTTTGCTAGTGTGCCAAGGGTCTGCGTGGCGGAGGGTTTTTTGTCCGTCTTGAACACTAGCAACCTCAACACTACGGTTTGCGAGTGCGCCTACGGTGTGTATGGCGGGCAGGTTTAACACCCGTCGCAAGCACTAGTCCGAAAGAGGTGAAGGGACATCCAGACAAACCGGGCCCGGGGTGGCTGCTTAGAGGATGTTTGGCGGTTTGAATCCCCTTTTGGGTTTGATTCCGATTTGCCCATTCTGGCCGCTGGGCTTTTCATCCTCATCCCCCAGCATGTTGGCCGTGTGCTGCAACCTAGTAATCTGTGGAGGCGGAGATCCTGGCTTTCGGGCTTTGGCTCCTTATTCCGGAGGAATGGTGGCCTGGGCGAGCCGGCCTAAGGTCAATCGGCTATGACTTTTCGGGTCCTGTCGTTGTGGGGAGGCGGCTTGTGCTGTATCCATCTGCATCACGGACCCGAACTGTTAGGGTTATCGAGGGAGGTGGTGTGTACGGCTTCCTTGGTGGCCTCGCCTCTCGGCATGCTTAGGCTGCCACCTCACCGAGATAGACGGCGGTGTTAGCTTCCTGGTGCAGGACCCTGGATATGCGGCTTCCGGCCCTGCATCACCCGAGTGCCGCGCGGGGTTTTCTTTTCTGGGGGGCGCACCGCAGCGACTTATTTTTGCTGTGCATGGCAACTACTTCTCCCCCCTCCCCCCAAAATTCTTCCCCTCCTCGCCGCACTAGCAAGCGCCAGAGGAGGGAACCCGAGATGGTTGGGCCTGGTGCCCAGTTCCCAGACTTTCGTAAGAGTCGGGACCAAGTCCCGAAGTTCCTGGTGGTGACAGGCGAGGGCCGAGATGTTACACAACTCGGTCCGTTCGCTGTCCACAAAGCGCTGAAAGGGATTTGTGGTTCGGATCCGAAGAGTGTCTCTCGGCTCCGTGCTGGGGGATACCTTGTGGAAGTTGCAGACGATGGTCAGGCGAAGAGGCTTTTAAAAGCGAGTGCGCTGGGGTCATGCCCAGTGCATGTCGAGCCGCATCGTACTTTGAACAGCAGCAGGGGGGTCGTGACATGCTTTGATTTGAGGGGTCTCGGTGATGATGCCATCCTGGACGAACTCAAGTCATTGGGTGTTACGGCTGTGAGGCGTTTGACACGGAAAGGCAAGAATGGTGCCCAGTCAACTGACACCTTTTTCCTGACCTTTGATACGCCAGTTGCACCGCAGCACATTACTGCCGGTTACCTGCGCTTGAAGGTCAGGAGTTACGTTCCGAATCCGATGCGGTGTTTCCGCTGTCAACGTTTCGGCCATACCAGCGGCTCGTGTAAAGGTAGGCCTACCTGTGTTTCCTGTGCTCAGGCAGCCCATGAAGGCGCTGACTGTGCTGGCCCGAAGCAGTGCGTCAACTGCGGTGGTCAGCACCAAGCCTCTTCGCGGGACTGTCGTGTTTATGTTGGGGAACGTCGAGTGCAGGAACTAAAGGTGAAGGACGGGCTTTCCTACTCGGATGCCCGAAAGAAAGCCAAGCTACCGGCACCGGCAATGACTCGTTCTTTTGCGCAGGTGTGCAGTGCGCCAACGCCTGGCCCAGTTAGTGAGTCTGCTGATTTGGCAGATTTACGCTCTGAGCTCAGGTCTTTGACGATGACGGTGGGCAAGCTTATTACTTTGTTGACCCAGCAACATCCATCTCTGCAGGATCTTTTGGGTCCTTCGGACCCGGTTGCTGCCTTGCCGTCGACATCTGCCCAGCCTGCAAATGCTTCTGCTCCTGCTGCTGTTCCTGCTGCTGTAACTGTTCCCAAGCAGGATGGGGCTTCAGCTAAGCCTCCGCCTGCCCGGAGTGAACCACAGAAAAAGTTGAAGAAAAAGGCTCCTGCTGGTAAGGCCTCACCACCACCTGTGAGGACGTCGCCACCAGGAGAGAAAGTGAAACTGTCATTAAACGGCCGGCTTGCTGAGGGGCCCGTTGTGTCCCCTCAACATCTTGATACTACTTTGCCCATGGAACAGGGAGAGATTTCCTGTTCCAATTCTCCAGAACTTTTTCCTCCTTCCGAGGACAACTTCGTTCTGAACCTCACTCCATCCTTTGATTCGGGTGAGGATTCAGATGTTTTCGGATCGCCCAGACGAGGAGTTGAGGAGAATGATTCAGTCTTCAGCCCGCCCTAATGCCTGGGCATGCCATCGTTCAGTGGAACTGCCAAAGTTATCGGACCCATGCCGAAGAGCTGCGGCTGCTTTTGTCGCACTGGCGACCTCTGTGCTGCTGTCTACAGGAAACCTGCTTTAAGGCGTCAGATAATCCGGTTGTTCGAGGTTATTCTCTCTACCGTCTGGATGCTGACCCTGTGCCACGTGCACATGGTGGTGTTGCAGTGCTGGTTCAACACTCTCAGCGGCATGCCAGTGTGCCTCTGCACACTAGGCTTCAGGCGGTAGCAGTTCGTGTTTCTTTCCATTTGGATATTACTGTCTGTTCGCTTTATTTGCCACCGGATGAGGTCTTTGGGGTTGGTGACCTGGAGGACCTGGTCCGCCAGCTTCCTGCCCCTTTTCTGTTGCTGGGCGACTTTAACAGCCACCATGTCCAGTGGGGGGGACCTCATACAGACAACAAAGGGAAGATCCTTGAGGAGTGGATGCAGAGGGGGTCTGTTTGCATCCTGAACGATGGAGCCATGACACACTGTAACCTGGCCACGGGCAATTGGTCAGCGGTGGACTTAGCCTTTTGCTCGCTGGCCATCCCAGTTCACTTCACTTGGGGTGTCACTGCCGATCTGCATGGGAGCAATCACCTCCCCATTGTGTTGTCCACAACACAAGGGGGTTCTGTGGCTTCCAGGCCAGCCCGGTGGGCGCTTAAACGTGCTGAATGGTCCGCTTTTGCTGAGGCTGCTGTATTTCAGCGTGCGGTTGAGGACTTTTCTGATGTGGATGAACTTTCCACTCATTTCGCTGACGTGGTCCTTGCTGCTGCTCATGCTACTATCCCGCGTACGTCCACTCAGCCGCGGTGGGTTCCAGTTCCGTGGTGGACACCTGCTTGCGGGCAGGCCATTCAGGCCCGCCGGCGAGCGTTGCGTGCGTTTACAGTCAGCCCAACTGCTGACAACTTTGTAGCCTTTAAGCGCTGTCGTGCCCGTGCCAGGTTTGTCATCCGTGAGGCTAGACGTGCTTCGTGGGCAGTTTATGTTTCGTCGATCACGCGCTCCACGCCTTCTCCGCAGGTGTGGCGGAAGGTGCGCCAGATCTCGGGGAAGACCGTGCCTTCCCCGGTTTCTCAGCTGAAGGTGGCGAATACCGTGATCTCTTCTGTGCCAGATATCGCCGACTGTCTTGCGTCTGCGTTTGCGCAGGTTTCGAGTGATAACCATTATGATCCTGGTTTCCTCAGAATAAAGCGTAGTGAAGAGGCTCACCCTCTAGACTTTCGCTCCGACGGGCTAGAGGAGTACAATTTACCGTTCACCAGGCAGGAATTTGTTTCCGCTTTGTCCAAGTCGCATGACTCCGCCCCAGGGCCTGATGATGTTCACTATCAGCTGTTGAAACATCTGCCTCTTGCCTCCCAGCAGTTCTTGCTGGAGATGTTCAACCGTGTGTGGGCAGAAGGCTCTGTTCCGGCAGCGTGGAGGACAGTAGTGGTCATCCCGATTGTGAAACCGGGCAAAGACCCTACTGCTCCTTCCAGTTATCGCCCAATCGCTCTGACTAGCTGTGTCTGTAAACTTATGGAACGGATGGTCAGTGAGAGGTTGGTCTGGGTGCTGGAATCACGCGGATTCTTATCTGCGTCCCAGTGTGGCTTTCGACGTTTTCGGTCAACCATCGATCACCTGGTTGCCCTTGAATCGGATGTGAGGGAGGCTTTTCGCCTGCGTCAACATCTGGTTCAGGTTTTCTTTGACTTGGAGAAGGCTTATGATACGACCTGGCGTTATGGGATTCTCCGTAATCTCTATAACTGTGGCTTGAGGGGACGGATACCACTGTTGCTTTCCGCTTGCTTCTCAGGCCGTTCTTTTCGTGTTCGTGTCGGGGCGGCTCTTTCCCGCCCGTTTGTCTTGGAGAATGGTGTGCCTCAAGGAGGTGTTCTTAGTGTCATCTTGTTTGCTATTGGGATCAACCCCATTGCTCAGCAAGCTGCTGTTCCCCAGTCATTGTTTGTCGATGACTTCGGCCTGCGCTTTTGGGCAGCTCGCATGCAGACCTGCGAGCAGCAGCTACAGCTGGCGATTAACAAAGTCCAGACCTGGGCGGTCAGTAATGGTTTCCGGTTTTCTCCGGACAAGACTGTGTGCATTCACTTTTGCCGCCAACGAACACTGCACCCAGATCCTTGCCTGTATTTGGGGCAGGCGCAGATTCCTGTTGTCCCACAGGCACGTTTCCTGGGTCTGGTGTTCGATTCCAGGTTATCTTGGCTTCCACACTTGCGCCAACTTAAAGACAAGTCTTTGCGGGCACTTAACATCTTGCGGGTTCTGTCGGGTACTTCATGGGGTGCCGATCGCACTGCCATGTTGTGCCTCTACAGAGCCCTTGTCCGCAGCAAACTTGATTATGCGTGCATGGTGTATGGTTCGGCTAGTGACTCGACTCTCCAGATGTTGGACACTGTGCATCACAGTGGCCTGCGTGTGGCGACTGGGGCATTTCGAACTTCTCCAGTGGTCAGCCTCTATGCTGAGGCCTCGGAGCCACCTTTGGCCATTCGTCGGCGGAAGCTGGCAATTCAGTATGCTGTGCGTTTACGTGCTGTGGAATGCTTGGTCCATGGTTTTAGACACAGGGTGGGTAAGAGTGATTTCCGCGATAGGCTCCAGCAGTCCTGTTAGGAGATAGCCTTTGATATGCCCAGCGTCTTGAGGCTGGGGGGGATGCCAGTGGCCCCTTGGCTTGTCCCAAGTGGCATTTTCATTTTCGCTCTGGCGTCCCTCCCGAAGGGTTCCACTCTGCCAGCAAGGTACTTGCAGGAGTTCCGGCGGCTGTGTTCTCAGTACGCCGGTTATCAGCGGCTGTTTACTGATGGGTCGAAGTCAGACGCTGGCGTGGCTTGTGCTTGTGTTTGTAAGGGAGTGATGGTTGCCCATCGCCTTCCATCAGGCTATTCTGTGTTTTCTGCAGAGCTTTTGGCCCTCGGTTTGGCGGTGGAATGGATCCTTGGCCTTCAGGGCACGCATTTCATTATCTTTAGCGATTCCATGAGTGCCCTGGAGTCCTTGGCGACTTACAATCCACGGAACCCCTTGACACAACGTGTCCAAGCTTTGCTTTCCCGCTTGCCTGGCCAGTGGAAAACCGTGCTTTTCTGCTGGATCCCGGGCCATGTTGGGATAGGTGGAAATGAGCAAGCGGATTCTGCAGCAAAAGGGGCCCTTTCTGGCCCTCTCGGAAGGGATCTCAGCCTTGTTCCCTCGGACGCTTTTCCAACTCTGCGTCTAAGGTTACACGTTTTTTGGCAAGCCTCGTGGGATGGACAGGACGGCAATAAATTACGAGCTATTAAAAGGACTGTTGAGGAATGGCACTCGGCGTGTCGCCGCAGTCGCCGTGAGGAGGTGGTGTTGGCCCGTTTGCGCATTGGTCACACTCGACTTACTCACTGTTTCATTTTGCGGGGGGTTGACCCTCCTGAATGTTATTGGTGTCGGCGGCCACTTACGGTCCGGCACTTCCTTGTTGATTGTTGCCATCTTGATGGTTTTCGTCGTCGTTTCCATCTTCCGCATGACATTGTGCGTCAATTGGGCGATAAGTCTGTCCTCCTGTCCGGTGTTTTTCAATTTTTGCAGGAGGTACAGATGTATGACAAGATTTAGGTTAGGGGTTTGAATAATATCTCTGTAATGTGTGGTGCAGTGGCAACCCGGACCACTGCACTGTGACTGAGGTTGGCGCTAATGACCAAGCTGTCGACGCGCCACTAAGCCTCATTCCCCCCCCCCTGTTGCGCTGGTGACCCTAATGGTTTAGGATGGGGGAACTTGAAACCTACGAAGAGTAATAAGCGTCAGAAGTTAGATTTTTCGTAATAGGAGTAGAGTCTAAAATGCAGGAGTGTAGAGATAGCGACCCCAGCAGGATGCACACCGAATTTGAAGTGTCTAGGACAACAGGTTCGGGATTGGCGAACTTAATGGTGTCATACCGCGGTATATCTCGGTACTCCATGGAAACAATTAATTAGGACAGAAAGAGTTTTACAGCACGCCTACCCAAAGGCCATGGCGACAGGGACCCCTGATGCAAGCAGCATTGGGAAAATAAAAAAAGGGGGGGGCAGAGAAACCCCAGTCAACGAAACCCATCCTTCAATAACACAAATTTCGCCCAAAAACCAGCGGGGAAAGAAAACCAAGAAACATGGCAAAGGCCAACTACAGAAAAAGATTTTTAAAACCGAATGCCTTGATACATGGTAAAGAGGAAAATGTTAAAATTTTTAGCAAATCTTAAAAATTTTCCACGTTAAAGGACAAAAAATGTGTCTAAATAGACCAAAATTTAGGAGACCTAGCAGGAAAAAAGGAAAAAAACCCTCTACACCTAGGAAACCCACAAAAAAAAAGAAAATGATACAACACATACCAAAAGAAAACGAATTCAAAACCAACAAACGCAGGACAAGGATCAGGGGAATGGGAAAAGAAATCTTCAGGCACTCGAAAAGTGAAAAACCAAAGAAAAACGGGGATCTGGGGATCTGAGTTCGGGGATCCCCGAACTCATCAACAAGGTGACACGAAACACAGAACATGAACCCCAACAAAGACACAACAATTCCAGACCCGCCAGTTACATCCTCCGTTTAGATTTCAGCAGTTTTGAGGTAAAAAAAAAAAAGCCAGACCTGGTATCCCAGGATCTGGCTCAGAGAAAAACTCAGACCCAACATTCTGGGTTCTGGCTAAGGTTTGTGCTGCTGTTGTCACCATTTCAGAATTCAGAGAAAAAGCTTACCAAACACTTTCATTCTGAGGCTATAATTACTTCTGAGGCTGGTATTTCTGAGTACTTCTGATTACTTCTTTAACCAGCATTCTGGGTCTGACACCAGCCTCAGAAGTACTTACAGCCTTAGAATGAAAGTGTTTGGTAAGGACTTAGTCTTTGGCTGAAGTTGTTGGTTGGGACTTAGTCCCTGGCAGCATTGTTTGGATATGAGAAAAAGCCAGCCCTGGTATTCCAGGAGCTTGCATTTGGAGAACAGTCAGTCTGATGATGACAAATCCCACAGTCCAACGCCGAGTATCAATAGATCGCAGTGTGATGGATACTCTACTAAGTACGACACTTAGTTGGGTATCCAGGTCATCTACAAACGAATTGGTGCCTCCACCTTGCGTGCACGCGTTAGTTATCGTGGCATGAACGGGCGACCGCTTGCGAGGGCGCAGCTGCTTGCGAGGGTAGAGCCTGTGGTTCGTCCCTCTATCTTTCCCCACTGCCTAGCGCTACCTCCTTTGACTCGAGGTGCGAATGGTATCATTGCCGTGTCTAGGTGGGATTCTGACTTAGAGACATTCGGTCATAATCCGATGGATGGTAGCTTCGTATCACTGGCCGCTCGGCCAAGTGCACGTGTGTATCCAAACCTCCGCTTCATATCGTACTGAGGATAAAACTGAGCAGGGTAAAACTAAACTGTTTCACAATGGTCTAAACCCATCTCACGTTCCCTATTAGTGGGTGAACAATCCAATGCCAGGCGAATTCTGCTTCACAATGATGGAAAGGGGCGACATTAAAGGATAAAAAAGAAACATCTCTATGAACGCTTGGTGGCCACAAGCCAATTATCCCTATGATAACTTTTCTGACACCTCTTGCTTAAAACTCCTAGTCAAAAGGATCGACAGGCCACGCTTTCGTGATCTGTATTCGTACTGAAAATCAAGATCAAGCCAGCATTTGCCTGTTTGCTGCACGCGAGGTTTCTGTTCTTGCTCAGCTTGCCTTAGGCGTTACCATTTGATGGATGTACCATCCCAGTCAAACTACCCTCCTAACAGTGGCTATGGAGCGGGTCGCATGGGGAAATCAGATTCTCCGGGTTTGGTACTAGAAGCATGAGCGCTGGAAAAGCTTGCTCCCCGCCTCACAGTATAAGTAAAGAACCAATGAAAATAGTAGTATTTCACTTTTGAGAGCACTACCTCCCACTTATTCTATGCCTCTGATGTCTCTTCACAGAGCCAGACTACAGTCAAGCTCAACAGGGTCTTCTATTCCCTCAATTCTGCCAAGCCCTTTCCCTTGGCTGCTGTTTTGCTAAATAGTACATAGGAACAGGTGAAAGTTTAACGTGCACCGGCCCAACAAGGGGTATTCACCAAACACCGCGTTGTGACGGGAACTACCAAAATGGGAAGAACCTATCCAGCAAAGCCTTGAGCAATATTGAGCTTGCGCTTCTTTTTAAACCCATTCTTAAACAACTAGCTGAGGGGCGCCACATTACCCCAAATGCACTCCAAATTGTTAACGACCTGGAAGGGTATTGTGTACCTCCAGGATTCGAAATTGTTTAATTTGGTGTTGAAAAAATGTTTCCATCATTGGACCCACAACTTATTATTTCGGAAATTTCTCAAAAATTAAATGACGAAGCCCTCCCCCCCTCGTTCCTCAAACTCGGGTGGGATACTGACACTTTCATTAGAGCACTTGAAGTCATGTTTGAGACCACATTTTTTAAGTATGAAGGCAAATATTACCAACAAATTCATGGTGTACTGATGGGAAGCCCGCTTTCGACCTTTTTCTACGACATTGTCATGAATGCAGTCGACAATAAACTGGTTAAAAAATTCCCAGAAATTAAATATTACAAACGTTACATCGACGACAGTGTAGCACTTTTGCCCACCCAACTTAAGACAATTATTCTTGATTTTCTTAACAGCATCACTCCTTCACTCAATTTCACTATGGAATCTTCAAAAAATAATGCCATCCCATTTTTGGATGTAAATATTATTGTCAACCACAATAGCCTAATCGAATTCACTCACTACAGAAAAAGCATGCAGTCAACTCGCACCCTGCATTTCAACTCTTTTGTCGATGCCCACTACGAAAGTAATGTCGTTATTGACGAAGTCAAACGTGTTGTTTCCCATACTAGTAATGCTGATCTACTACAGCATGAATTCCAATACATCATGCAGAAATATGTTGAAAATTGGTTTCCACTTGGTTATGTCAACAAACTTATCACAAAAGCTTTAAAGCCAAAACAACCCTCCCCACTCCCTTCCAAATTCATTACTCTGCCTTATTTCCAAGGCATCACTGAAGTACTGAAGAAAAAACTAAGTCACAATAACATCACACTTGTCTCAAGCTGCCACCAAAATATTAAGCAACTCACCATGCACCACAAAACGGTAAACAAAAACAAATCAAACGACGTACTTTCCACACGTAATACTGTATTAATAAACAAAAACGTATCGTTAAAAGTTAAAAGTAAGGGTCTAAAAGTCAAAACCTGTAAGGAACACGGACAAGCTTTGACAGTAAGGGTCTAGGTGTCAAATTTGGCCAGAAAGACGCTGCTAAGCATTAGACCCTTACTACCCGGCGATCATGTTAATGACTTAGTACGGAAAATTCGAAATTAGCCAACAGCGAAAATCATATACTAGAAGTAACGTAGTTCAGTATGCCACCTTTATGCACTTACGTTACATCGGAGTAGCATGACCCGGATTCGATCCAGCTACTCAGTTCACCCCTGATCACTTGCATAGCACCTTAATCTCTCCGTTGCACTTCGATGAAACGTAAGTGCATAAAGGTGGCTTACTGAACTACGCTTACGCTTGAGCCAGATTTTCTGGCTTGGAATCGCTGCCATGTTACCAAACCGAAAAAAAATGTCAACCTAAAGCAAAGTAGGAAACCCTCACCCCCACTATCATTGGATCATCTCATGGGTCTTTATAGGACGATCTCGGACAGCTGTTCCTCAAAAACCGGGTAGTAAGGGTCTAATGCCTAGCAGCGTCTTTCTGGCCAAATTTGACACCTAGACCCTTACTGTCAAAGCTTGTCCGTGTTCCTTACAGGTTTTGACTTTTAGACCCTTACTTTTAACTTTTAACGATACGTTTTTGTTTATTAATTCGTGTTACTTTTAGAATTGCAGCTAAACTGTAACAGTCACAGCTGAACTGCTAAACGGTCACAGCTGATAGTTTAACACAAGAGACCCTAGGCTGACCCTTACTAATCTGGCTATCGCCAATGGTAACAATAGAAACAAATCCTTTAATCTTCAGTCTATGTCTCGCAGCTGGAGTTTGCTAATTGGTATTGTTGCATAATAACAATGTTTAAAACAATGTAAAACAATCAATCTGGTGGTTTAGAGCTCCGTAACCCCTGAACCACTTGACCAATTAGAAAAGTCCTTATGAAAAGGGCACATCTACAGAGCAATACCTGTAAAATGAGCTAAGAACTAGCTTTATAGGACAAATGGTTTGACCTGTAGAGAGGACAGACGAAAGTATCCCCAGAACAACAACAACAAGAAGAAGCTGAACAAGAAGTTGTCTATTTGGCCCCTTGTCTTCATCTCGGGTTTGGCTGGACCGAATTATACAATTTTTGGACTGCAGACAGGCCTTTACTAGTCAAGGCTAGATTCCAAATTTGGTTTAAATATGTTTACTTTTGAACGAGTTATAAGCTCTCAAAGTTGAGAGTTTAACACAGAGGTCCTAGGTCGACCCTTACTAACACTGGCTATCGCCAGTGTTAATACACGATTCCCTGTACGAAACCATCTTGCACAGCAACATATGTAGGACAATCGCTACAAAAATTAAAGGAACGCATGGCATCCCATAAATCAAACTTTAAATTAAAAGCAGTAACTAATTCCTTAGTGCAACACTGCCTTTCAACAGGCACGTCACCTGATAAATTTGCAACTGGCCACACCCCTGCCTTGGACAAGGTCTAAATCTTGTTCCAAGAAAAACAAAGTCGTGCCCGTATTAATCTTGAAACGCTAGTTATCCAGACACACAAACCCCAGTACATAACCATTTAATGCCAGACAGTAAATATCTAAAAGAATATTTTCCAATAATAAAAACTCCTAAACTTGATACGTTTTCGAGGTGCACCACGCAACCCCATAGGTCGAATGGACGGATCATGCCACTGAAATCACGTGACCCAGACCCGATTTACATACACCTAGCCTTGCAAATTGGGTTCTTCAAGGAGCAGGTTGGGTTTCTGAATTTCGGCCGCCGTTTCTGGTTTTTATTCTTGTTGAATTACTGTGTTTTTAGCCTAAACTTAGGATGACTTAGTGGCCTTGCCATGTTTTGAAATTATGTGTTTTAACCTGATGACGAAAATTGTATTTTTCGAAACGTTTTTTGTACATTTGTTGCAACACTTTCCGGTTTTTATATTTATAATCTGTTTCCGTGCTTTTTTCCTACATAGCCTGTATTGAACCATTTTTGCTTTAATATGTTTTACCCTAAGCATCCTGTTTTTAAGTGGCTTCACCCTCAGATTCCTTAAATCATGTTTGTTTCATAGCATGGTACCCCCTTCACCGCTCAAAAAGAAGCAAGTTTACACGAAGTCTCGTGCTCAGCGTTTTTTTCTTGAGGCCCAAGCACTAAACATACGTGCAATTCTTACACAGCATTATGCCGACCTGCACCTGCTCAAAAAAGCTCACCATCACAAGCTACTTCGGTTCGTCCATTCACAACCACCTACTCTTCTCCAGCGTTTAATTGCCACCCTACGGGACTTTTCAGCCATAGCCACCAACCATTTTCCACATGTACGTCAAACTAAACTGCAAACATTACTTGCCACACATCTTACGCTCTTTGCTACGTCTCTTTCGCAGCAGCGCACATTGCACAAAAATCTGCCCCTCCCCCTCCCCTCCGCCCAGCTACTGGTCTGGCCCCCTACCTAAAACTACACGTCAGTCGTTCCCCACGAACGGTTGGTTATATAACCTTACCAACAGAACATTCGATCCACCTACGTTGCACCTGCTGAAGATGGATCTTAAATTTGTCCCTTCACCCAAGCTTAGTAATCTTGTGCCTGTATTCTGTGCCAAACTTGAAGCAGGGCTATCCTTTGTACCTAATTGCTCTGAAGTCCGTGGAGCTGCACTTTCTGCATTGCGAAAACCTCAACAACATTTACTTCCTAACCTTTCACTGAAGGAAATTTCTGCCATCTGTACCCTCAAATCTGACCCATCCATAACCATTTGCAGAGCAGACAAATGCAACGCCACTGTCATTCTTGACACCTTAAAACTCAAATCTGACATACTCAACGAACTAAAAAATGACCCCATTTACCAATTGCTTCCCTACAATCCACTGAGAAAATACAGTGCCAAAGTAAAGAAGTTCTTAAAAGAACTGGTCGCTAAGGACAAAATCAAGCCTAAATTTTTCGAAAAATACCAGAAAGCCGACCATTATCCCCATTGTATTTTTCCCCAGATCAAAATCCACACACCGTGTTTTCCTCTGAAGATCATTACGAGTGGGAGGGCAACCCCCAATATTGAGCTTGCAATTCTTCTTTAACCCATTCTTAAAGAAGTAGCTGAGGGGCGCCACATTACCCCAAATGCACTCCAAATTGTTAACGACCTGGAAGGGTATTGTGTACCTCCAGGATTCGAAATTGTTTCATTTGATGTTGAAAAAATGTTTCCATCATTGGACCCACAACTTATTATTTCGGAAATTTCTCAAAAATTAAATGACGAACTCCTCCCCCCCTCGTTCCTCAAACTCGGGTAGGATACTGACACTTTCATTAGAGCACTTGAAATCATTTTGAGACCACATTCTTTGAGTACGAAGGCAAATATTAACAACAAATTCATGGTGTACCGATGGGAAGCCCGCTTTCGACCTTTTTCTGCGACATTGTCATGAATGCAGTCGACAATAAACTGGTTAAAAGATTCCCAGAAATTAAATATTACAAACATTACATCGACGACAGTTTAGCACTTTTGCCCACCCAACTTAAGACAGTTATTCTTGATTAACAGCATATCACTCCTTCACTCAAATTCACTATGGAATCCTCAAAAAATAATGCCATCCCATTTTTGGATGTAAATATTATTGTCAACCACAATAACCTAATCGAATTCACACACTACAGAAAAAGCATGCAGTCAACTCGCACCCTGCATTTCAACTCCTATGTCGATGTCCACTACAAAAGTAATGTCGTTATTAACGAAGTCAAACGTGTTGTTTCCCATACTAGTAATGCTGATCTACTACAGCATGAATTCCAATACATCTTGCAGAAATATGTTGAAAATGGGTTTCCACTTGGTTATGTCAACAAACTTATCACAAAAGCTTTAAAGCCAAAACAACTCTCCCCACCCCATTCCAAATTCATTACTCTGCCTTATTTCCAAGGCATCACTGAAGTACTGAAGAAAAAACTAAGTCACAATAACATCAGACTTGTCTCAAGCAGCCACCAAAATATTAAGCAGCTCACCATGAACCACAAAAACTTAAACAAAAACAAAGCAGACGACGTACTTTCCACACGTAATACTGTATACAGGATTCCCTGTACGAAACCATCTTGCACGCAACATATGTAGGACAATCGCTACAAAAATTAAAGGAACGCATGGCATCCCATAAATCAAACTTTAAATTAAAAGTAGAAACTAATTCCTTAGTGCAACACTGCCTTTCAACAGGCACGTCACCTGATAAATTTGCAACTGGCAACACCCCTGCCTTGGACAAGGTCCAAATCTTGTTCCAAGAAAAACAAACTCGTGCCCGTATTAATCTTAAAACGCTAGTTATCCAGACGCACAAACCCCCAGTACATAACCATTTAATGCCAGACAGTAAATATCTAAAAGAATACTTTCCAATAATAAAAACTCTTAAACTTGATACGTTTTCGAGGCGCACCACGTAACCCCCATAGGTCGAATGGACGGATCATGCCACTGAAACCACGTGACCCAGACCCGATTTACATACACCTAGCCTTGCAACTTGGGTTCTTCAAGGAGCAGGTTAGGTTTCTGAATTTCGGCCGCCGTTTCTGGTTTTTATTCTTGTTGAATTACTGTGTTTTTAGCCTAAATTTAGGATGACTTAGTGGCCTT
>JAHWFP010256084.1:0-22040 GCA_023313725.1 Lithobius niger
ACCCACACATACTCACAGACATGGTTCAAATCAAACGAAAATTGTGTTCACTTTTTCGTATTACCATGGAATAAAGGCAAAAAGCTAAATCATTGTTCCCTGGAGTTGGAGTTCAATTATAGTTGATTTCGTTCGAGTGAATTCCAATCCGTTTTTTAATTGTGTGAGTTCATAGCTATGAATACCATGGGGATACCGGCTCTGTAGGCCTACTGTTTTTTTTTTCTAAATACTAAAGCTTGTTTTTTTGCAATTAATCTTGTATTGTGCTGTGGTATCAACACCCGATTTTTATCAGTAATAAATTTATTGAAAAATTTGTTTTGATGTAGTTTTTATGGGAAAAATTATTGAGTTTTTCCCCTGATTTAAGCTTAACATTTCTCGAAAAACATCGCTGCAATTCATACTGTGAAAAGATCGATCCGTTATAAAAACATTACGAAATTAGCTAAAATTCACAACACTTACTCACTCCAAATTTTTGATACCACCCAGATAACTTCGTCAGGTCTCGAGGATTTTTCTACTTTCTACTTCAACTACATTGTTGTTTACTACGTTGTTTACTTCGTCGTCATAGCAGACGAAGTAAACAGCCTACTAAACAACGATGTAGTTGAAGTAGATAGCAGAAAAATCCTCGAGACCTGACGAAGATGTCTGGGTGGTATCGAAAATTTGGACTGAGAGCGAGTCCGTGTTGTGGATTTTAGCGAATTTCGTAGTGTTTTTATAAGTTAACATATCGGTTTTTAAACCACATATTTGTAAAAAGACATATTTTTTTTTACGTAAATAAACATTCTTGTAAAATTCGAATTTAACATGCTGTCCAAGTAGAAATGCAAATTAGTATCGACCTTTGCTGAAAGGTTTGACGTAGGTCTCCCATGTTAAAGCCCAAGTTACAACCCTGACGCATGTAGTTGCTTTTGTGAACGGAACTCTGGGCTAGGCCTGAAGAAGGTGGCAGATAATTGGCCACCGAAAATTCGCCTGAGATTTAAAGACTTTTTGGTATTGCGTAATTTTGTTGTGAGTATTTTTCCCCAAAAACCAAAGTAAAACGGCAGTGATGTCGATCTATAAGACAACCCTTAATTTCTCCAGCAAATGAATTAGCTTTACAAGCGTGTTCGACTTAGCCAACAAGTGTACCAACATTGATTTGCCACATCGGTCGTACCGGTGCTTGAAAATCTTGAAAGTGCTTGAATTTGAAAAATCCTTGAATTTTCATAATTTTCAGAAAGGTGCTTGAAATTCCCTATACTTTGTTCAATTACATTACTAAAAGATTCTCTTGAATCAGTTTTGTATTTCTCAAAACTTTAATTAATGTTCAATTAATGATGATTTTTTTGCTTGTGCGAGGTGTGATTTTCACCTCGTGTGAAACGGCTTTGTTACCCTAACCTGTGTATAAATGTTGCAAAACCCATTACGCGCACAATGGAAAAACGTATATTTTTATTTATTCTGAAATACGGTTATTCCAGACTTATAGCGATAATTTAAAAAATTTTTATCGGGATCAACAATTTTTGTATCGTACCACCCCTAGTTACACGTTATGCATTCAGATAGGTATTTTTCATCAGTCGTCTGGAATCTACACGTAACAGTCATCCGGAAATCTTAATTGTTTCGGAACACTGACAGTATTTTGTAAGAAGGAACAGTCTTGTGCGTCATACAAAGCCGTCACTGTTAGGATGGTTTGACGCCAGATAGTTGTAATTTTCCTCTTGTAAAAGATTTATTGGCCAATAATGTCTGCACTGCAATTCATTTTTTGCACCTGTGGTTTGTTGTGTAGGTTGTGTTAGCATTCAGCATTTCTTGTTCCTGATGGCTTTTGGAAATGTTTTCAAGGACCTCACCATTATGAAAAAATGTTATGTACCTTTGACGTACCAGCCACATTCCGTACTTGTGACAATTTTTCACTGCATCAGGGTCCATACGGTACCTTGAAAACCTGAAATGCCCTGGAAAATTAAAATGAAATTTCAGGCTGGAAAAGTGATTGAAAAACTGAAGTTTCAAAAAGGCCTCAAAACTGGAAAGTCCAATAAAAAAAATTGTGTTCCTTGTCACTCATCAGTGCAATCTTAACCGAATGGTTTTCCAATGTCATGTGTTTCGCCAATGTTGTTTAGCCACAATTATTGAAAATATTTCATACTTAAACAAATTTATTGAAAAACTTGGTTAGCATTTGTACAGGGAAACTCCATTTTGATTCTCACAGTTCGAAAGGTTAACGCTCACTTTAATTGTGAAGACACAACACAATATCTAGGAAATTTTAGAAAGCCACCTGCTTTTTTCATTAGGCTTTAGAAACAGTCGAGGCTCTTGTCACATCTTCCACATCTGATCTCGAACAAAACTACATTTGAAAATGGCACACCTCATGAGTAGGGATCTCTCTAGTGCATTGAGTAGGCACTGGCGAATCCGTCCGAATGGTAATGCAAATACTGGAGGCGATAGCGACTGCCAATTTTGAAATGTAGTTTTGTTTGAGATCAAGTGTTCAAGATGTGAAAAGAGCCTTAACTGTTTTTAAGCCAGATGAAGAAAGGCGAAAGCTTTCGAAAATTTGTTAGACATTGTGTTGTCTCTTCATAGTGAAAGTTAGAGCCTTTTGAACTGTGAGTAAACAAATTTATCTTTCAGTTGTCTCATTTTCTATTGACAAGTACTGAAAAAATACTGACAAAGTCCTGGGACGGCTGAGCACGAACCCTAATGAATGCCTTTTGTAATGGCTGATAGATAGCAGCATTTTTTTTAAATACCGAAAAATCAGTCGACTCAGCATTTCTACTTTGGTTCAAGTTCATGACTTATACTCACAGTTTGATCACGCAAAACCAAAAGTCGAAGATCTTCAAAGGTTTTCCCCTCGAAACGTGCGAATTTTCGACAACCTTTACTGGTTGTCTTCGTCAGGCAGTTAAGCCACCGGCACCCACACTCAAAATCCTTCCAAACCCAACGAACTTCCAAATTCAAAACTTCCAAATTCAAAACTCCCTCCTCTTCACATCACAGTAGGCCTTGAATCAGCATTCCAGGCTGGTGTTGGCACTGCTCAAAGTCGATGTTTCTTCATCTGTAGTTGGTGGTGCGGGGAGGAATTTCTTCCAGCTTGCTTCCAGTCTAGTTTTGAATTGAGGTGTCACCATGTTACAAATCGTTTTATAAGCTGGTTCTTGTGTGTTCAGTAGTTTTATTGACATGCCTCTACACTGCTGAATGGCCATTGATTCTAAGGCACGGAGGTGTGCCCCCTTGCTGGAATCCGACTTGAGCAAGATTTTAGTCTGCTCCCAGTCAATCTGGTGTTTAGATTTCTTGCAATGCATGGCCACTGCATTACTTTTGTCTTCTTCAAGGGTGGCTTTCCAGTGCTCCTTAACTCTAACGCAAATTCGACGTTTGGTCGCACATTTCGAGGGGAAAACCTTTGAAGATCTTCGACTTTTGGTTTTGCGTGATCAAACTGTGAGTATAAGTCGAGATAGCAGCAGTTTAAAGATGTTGTGTCAACATGGAAGTTGACTGAAATTGGTGTTGGAATTAGTTGATTTTTTTTTGTAATCTATGATTTAAATCACTACTGTTTTTGCATCAAACATTTTACTCAAAAATAGTTTCAAAAATATTTACCAACTACCTGTAAATTCATAGGATACACCAACCCATTTCTTGGGCGTGCATTCGACAAAAATCACAAACAGCACGGCTGATATTGAATGGTGGCATTTATTCAATGCAGTAAAAGAAGTCGATAACCAGTAACCAAAATGTTAAAACAAATGTTTAGGTTTAGTTTGGAATGGAAAAAGCTACTAAGCTACCGTAACGTTTTTGATGAAGCATTTAAATTAAATGATCCATGTGGATTGGTCAGGGCCAGAATGAGGTATTTAAAAAAAGGTGGTAAAAATGTAAAAATAAACTGATTTAGGAATGTGTTAAGGAACGTGGTACGCTATTTACCAAAATTTTCCCTTGATTGTCACAAATCAAGGTGCGAATTTTTGGTGGTCTTTTATCTTTTAGAAAGATCTCCCACCTTCCTCAGGCACTTCGAGCGTTGAACGCCTTTTGACTTGGAGAAACGGGAAGTTGTTTTGAATTTCCCGCACGTGTTTGTGCTTCCGGTTTGGGAGGAGGGATAAGATGCGGTAAGCAGTGGCTCCATAAAGGAGCTTGGGAAGAGATAGGAGGGAGGAGCGCTTTCCACTTGCAATTCAATTCTGGTGTAATAATCCGATTGACATCGCAATGTGAGGCTTCTTGGTTGTTCATGAGAGATTTTCTGGCATTCTGGAAGTGATAGATGGAGATGCTTTCCAAAGCTCGAAGATGTGGCTCAGACTGTGTGTCAGATTTCAGAAGCATTGTGGTGCTCTTCCAAGCAATTCCGTGATTTTTGGAGATGTGGTGAGAAGCAACTGCACTTCGTTTGGCTTTCCGCTTCTCCACAGCCTTCATGTGTTCTCGAACTCGGGTGCTAATTCGACGTTTGGTTTCGCCCACATAGATGGCGTCGCAGTCCGAGCACGGGATAACATATACCGCTGCCTTGTTCTGTGGGAGGCTGCAGAGAACCTCAGGGTCATCTGAGGGAGGAGGAGGGGCAGTTTTGGTGTCTGTTGTTAGGTGTAGTTCCTGGCAAGTCGGTGGGATCACAGGACCGACGTTCTTGCTCTGGGACCTAGTGTTGTATCAGTGGTTGGCCCGCGTAGCTCCAGAGAAAGTTCCCTTGGTCTTGGCAGAGGTTCCTCGAGGAGAAGGGGTAGCAGCAGGAGGGTGCGGTGGCCCAGTCTCAGGAGGTGGTGGAGGCGTCGGCGAAGGAGCTGGGGTCTGGGTCTTCTTCTTCTTTGGTTGCAGCAGTGATTTCAGATTCGGGGGGTTGCGAAAAAAACACCGGACACCTCCACGGGAGAGCATTCGCTTCACACGGTCTCCCTTGCTGGGGCAATAGGACACAACTTGGAAAGGCGCTGGGGACTGCATGACTGGAGACTGGTTTTCCCGCCATCTCCTAGCCTTAGCGATGGCCTTATTAATCAGACGGGCAGGAAAACCTAGATTGAGAAATTTCTCCTTGGCTTGGAGGAAGTCCTTGGTTGCATCTGCGTTGGACATCGTTCGATACTTGATCCTTCCTTTTCTAGACATTCTTGTCCGTCGACGAGGCAACTCCGTTGTCTGGGAACCGTTCTCCAAGCCTACCCAGAGCACTAGGATGATTCCATTCCACTCCGGGCATCCCAAGTCACAACTCCTCGCTGTGCTCGATAACGAGATGGTACGGATCAAGTATCGAACGATGTCCAACGCAGATGCAACCAAGCACTTCCTCCAAGCCAAGGAGAAATTTCTCAATCTAGGATTTCCTGCCCGCCTGATTAATCAGGCCATCCCTAAAGCTAGGAGATGGCGGGAAAACCAGTCTCCAGTCATGCAGTCCCTAGCGCCTTTACGAGTTGTGTCCTATTGCCCCAGCAAGGGAGACCGTGTGACGCGAATCCTCTCCCGTGGAGGTGTCCGGTGTTTTTTTCGCAACCCCCCGAATCTGAAATCACTGCTGCAACCGAAGAAGACCCAGACCCCAGCTCCTTTACCGATGCCTCCACCACCTCCTGAGACTGGGCCACCGTACCTTCCTGCTGCTACCCCTTCTCTTCGAGGAACCTCTGCCAAAGACCAAGGGAACTTTCTCTGGAGCTACGCGGGCCAACCACTAATACAACACTAGGTCCCAGAGCAAGAACGTCGGTCCTGTGATCCCACCGACTTGCCAGGAACTACACCTAACAACGGACACCAAAACTGTCCCTCCTCCTCCCTCAGATGACCCCGAGTTTCTCTGCAGCCTTCCGCAGAACAAGGCAGCGGTGTATGCTATCCCGTGTTCGGAGTGCGACACCATCTATGTGGGCGAAACCAAACGTCGAATTAGCACCCGAGTTCGAGAACACATGAAGGCTGTGGAGAAGCGGAAAGCCAAACGAAGTGCAGTTGCTGCTCACCACATCTCCAAAAATCAGGAAATTGCTTGGAAGAGCTCCACAATGCTTCTGAAATCTGACACACAGTCTGAGCCACATCTTCGAGCTTTGGAAAGCATCTCCATCCATCACTTCCAGAATACCAGAAAATCTCTCATGAACAACCAAGAAGCCTCACATTGCGATGTCAATCGGATTGTTACACCAGAATTGAATTGCAGGTGAAAAGCGCTCCTCCCTCTTATCTCTTTCCAAGCTCCACAGATGGAGCCACTGCTCGCCGCATCTTATCCCTCCTCCCAAACCGGAAGCACAAACACGTGCGGGAGATTCAAAACAACTTCCCGTTTCTCCAAGTCAAAAGGCGTTCAACACTCGGAAGTGCCTGAGGAAGGTGGGAGATCTTTCTAAAAGATAAAAGACCACCGAAAATTCGCACTTTGATTTGTGTCAATCAAGGGACAATTTTGGTAAATAGCGTACCATGTTTATTTAATTTCTGTTATCAAGTAAAACAATGAGCCTTTCGGCCTATCGTGAATGTGTTAAGGATCGAGAATTTTCCAAATGCTCTGGTAACCAAACCAAAATTGCCCAAAATATAAAAACATTGCCCCAGAATACATAAAAAAAGATTTTCAAAAGAGTTTTTGTTTCTTTTGCCTTTTATTAATTTTTCAAGATTTCTCCAAACCCATCACAAATGTTGGAGACAAAAAGAAAAAGCGCGAGACTTGCCCCAAAAATTTTTCAAAATTCAGCCTGGCCTATTGTAACTAGGTTACCCTCTTATGTAGTGAAGTCCTGCACTCCAGGCGGATTGGAGAGGATACCCGGACTCCATAAATCAAAAACATCAGGAACACTTTTTTTTTCTTGAGCGCTTAAGTGCCAAAAAGACCTCGGTCTTTCACCATGCATAACTCCACCAATAATCGACCAAATCGACCAAACTTAGCAGCGCTTAATAGCCCTATACTTCAGCTTCATTTCCACGGAAACAGAACTTGAAAATTCCATCAATTTATTTCACAGCTTCAATTTAAAAAACGTCTCAAACTGGGCCGTAGCACTCACAACTTCCGGTCTCCATTATTGAAGAAACCTGTACATTTGTATGAACTTTTCATTGATTCTTTTAGGCAAAAAGTCTACAAACACTAGCTTAGTTGTGTAATAGGAGGGGCTGCCTTCGGGTACTTAACCTCACACCTATGTAGGATACAGACAAACACATTGTAGCGCTATATTTTTTATCTTGTTTGAGTGCACGCAAATATTATGAAAAATGTCTGTCTACTCAAACTCCATTATCTGCTGATAATTTTTAACTTATTTAAATGCGTTTTAGCATTTTCCTAAGCTAGTATATTTCATCTTTTAATATTATACCCTGCGCCGTGAACACTACCAATGCTCCACCATGTTTATTTACCTTTTAATTTTAACGGACCCTAAAAGTTGTTGTACATATTTTGTTTAGAATCTCCATCAAAAACAGCATGAATGGTCCACTACCTTGTAGATACAGGAGGCTATGTGTTCTGCCAAATTCAAATTCTGGCAAACGGCAAGAATGTGACCAGGATCCAAATTTTTCCTTTGAATTGTCTGATGATGACAGTAGCATTGCTGTTGGAAATTAGCAAGACTGTGAGTGTCTTAAGTATGAAATTGTGCGATGATCGAAGAAGATTGTAGTTTTAAAATTATTCAAATGTTTCATAGTACTGGTAATGATGTTTTAGTAAAATTGTTTTGACAAACTAAAGCCTAGTTCTTGTATTTATAACTGAAATATCACGTTGTAAATTCTTCTTTGCTTTCACTGAAAGCCAGTTGCTTTTGAACTAAAGCCAAATGTAACTAGTGAACAAATGTAAAGTGTATTTTTTTATTTAACTGTTAATAATAAAACCAGGAGTTTTAAATAGCAGTTGTTTCCCTAGTAAAGATTAATTGCTAGTTGATTATAATACGTAGCCCATTTTATCTTTTGAACTTCCCTTAGCTTTTAATGTTAGCCCACCGGCGCTTCATTCCCCATATCGGCAATGTGGCCAAACTGTGCTGTTTCCTAGTAAAAAAGTCAAACAGTCACTCCAGAGTAGTAACTAAAGAAGCCAAAGTCATCCATTTACACGGAGATGTTGCAAGCACCTAGCCCGTCGTAGCACCCGCTGTTACACTTACGGCATTTTCTCAATCCCTGTTAGGTTATAAACACACACAAAAAATGATTCTCTGGAATCGAATCCTCTCCTCTGTATCGAACTTTGGTTGGTATGGTTTAAAGCAGAAAATTCTAGTGAGAGGCTGTTGGTCTGGCAGGGGCTTTACTAAGGTCTCTTCTTTTCCTCTTATCAATCAGCTAGTCTGTGCACCTCCACCACTCATCCGTCATCATTATGAAATTCTTCTGGCCTAAGGAAAGAAAGAGTTTAGTAGCTGTAACATTGCAATAGTGTTAGGCGGTGCCAGAAATTTTTCAGACGGTGCCGGTACCAAGCTTAGTACCCTGGTACTCTGTTTTCTCCGATACTTATGAATGAGGCGGTATCTGGTATTATGTGGTGCAAACATCCGATTTTTAAATAATACATTTTATTAAAAAAATTTGTGTTGTTGGTATAGTTTTAGTAAAAAAATTATTGACCCCCCCCCATTTAAGTTTAAATACTACATAGGCTATATGATTTTTTTAAAACCATCTTCTAAAATTCGTAGTTTGCTATAATAAGTAGAAATTCAAATATACAAACAAAAGCTGGTAGTAGCATCGAAGAAATGCAAATTTGGCTCCACTTTTGTGCATTGTTTAGAATTCCAATTTTACCATTGTTGATTTTTAACTGATTGTTGCACTGCTTTGAACCCTACAACACAAAATTTTTGAAACAATACCAGTATTTTAACAATGCCCAGTATTTGGTACTGTTGCACTTTTGGTACCCCCAACACTGCATTAGCACTAGGTAGTGCTTATTAGAGTTCGTTTGCCCACGACAATTTTCAAAAAACTGACAGGTAGCAGCAGCAGCGAGGCCCCAGAATGCAATGCTGCAACATATAACAATGGGGCAGCAATAGGTGAGGTGCACAAGATCGGATTGTAGCTCTCTCAAACAAGTTGCAATGATTCTCTGGCATGGGGAAAGTAACATTGTCGTGATGCGTTACCATTGTCGGCCACAGATAGGTTGTTGAGAACCAAAATGGGTTTTCGCTTAAATCTTTCAGTTTTAAACCGCACGGTGCGAAGTCTATAATTTTGAGGCCTTAAGGCCTCAAAATTGGGCGGCCGACGTGACTGGATGACTTATTTACTCCTTCAATGTGGGCTTCGGGAAGCCAGTTGAATTGTTTCACGATTATTTGCTATAAAGCTACATCTGCTTGCAAAAGTGCAATCGATCTGACAGAGTAACTGCAGACACACGCTAGTGTGCTGCCGTCAAATAACAAACATGGGACAAAGCTTGGGCAGAATCTGAACAGAAATAAGAATTTCTAACGTTCCGTTTTTTTGCAAAGAAAATTGGCTGGACAGTGGACATACCATACACATGATAGACCAGACTATAGCAATTAGAATAAAACTAAAGCGAAAAAAGCCAACACATTAACTGAGCAAAAAACGGCTTCGCTGTTAAGAAAAAAGCATTAGAGCTCATATCCCCATACTCACACTGTACAGGTACGTACACAAATAAAAACGTATTAGACTTCACTCGAATGCAACAAATTTTAATTTGAACTCCAATTCCAGGAAACAAGGCTTGTTACTTCCCAGCCTCCATGCACAGGCATTCATGTATACATCACTATTCAAACAAACTTCACACAAATAAAATAAACACACAACATACGCACGCACATGAAACGGAATGAAAATCTAAAATACATACAAAACAGATGCCGTAAACAGAAAAACACCTACAAAAGATGAAAAATACATTCACAAACACAGGCAAAAAAACTGCCTTAGTTAGGAGTATGCTTGTTTCACAAGTTATAAATCTACGCAAAATACACATATAGCCACTCACAGGAAACACACTTAAAATTTAAAACAACAAACATGTACAAATATAAAAAAAAAAGCCTGAATAACATGCAAATTAAGTGCACACAAACATACACGCACACAAACATTATATTTTCTAGTTGCTGTGAAAATATACATTACCTCATTTTAACATTCTCCTTCTCATAATGCTACTTCAATTAGAGAACAATCGAAGATTTCTCTCCGACTCGCTACCCTCTGCGCAGGTTTGTGCGCAGCCTCCATCGTATAAACGCCTGAGCGGTGCGAACCGTCTCATCTTTTCTTCTCTAACCGCTGTCAAGTTGTAAGCTGTTCTCTGAGGACTCGATCCAGGGGATAGTATTGTGCTCTTGGACTCTGCTGACATTCCGATTCGTTCCACGCTGGTTCATCCCTCTACGGCTACGATCCTTGGGATCCTACGTAGTGATACCGCTGCCACTTCTCCGATCCCCTGCGGGCAGCCTCAACGGGATCCAAGCCCCATGGACCCTTCTCTTGAATTGCAACGGGCTAAAGACCTCGACTCAAGGCTGAAACTCCAAGCAAAGGCTCGTAAGCGGGCAGCCTGGCAATCGGCAAAGCCGATCCCGCTTCCTTTGGATCTTTCTTCTCGTTCCTCCCTGCATTCCGTTCCTTCCCACACCGTTCCATCTGCGAACCAGCTCTCTCGGTACCAAGGGCATTCCCCCATGGATTCGGCAATTCTGAACTTCAAGTGCAAGTCATCCTCCGATTCTCCAGCGCCTTCTGCTTACACCCGTTCGTGGGTTGCATCTCCTTCCAAGCGACTTTGACTCGGGGACCCGATAGCCCGCCCTTCCCGTCGACGCGATCCTGTTCCTGTTGTGATTCCGCCGATTCCTCAGCTCCACCAGCCTGTATCTGACCAAACTGGACCTTGTGCTCCGACAGATGATGAGGATCGATCCTTGTATCGCTCCTACCGCTCCCAGGAATCCTTTTCCCCTGATCCTGACTTTCCAGGGGAACCCGATCCCGCCGACATTCCGCTTCCAGACCTGCTGAAGACAGTGGAATTGATCGTTCCGGACTGCTTTCTCTACAGCCGACCCCCGATTCCGGTCCCTCCTGTAAGAACCGTGGCCTTGCCATGGGGCTGGGATTCGGCCTACGAGATCAACCACCTCATCAGCCTCCGTTTCTCTGCCAATCGACTACATTACTCACGACTTTGCTGTGGACTGGTGGATTACTCCTGGGGAACGGTTCCCCCTGGAAACTAGACATCGATCTTTCACCGGGCCATGACCCAGGAAGAAGGTGCTAGTCCCTCTGGGGAAGGCACTACACACCCACACAATTTCGATACTTACCCCCAGTCTGAGTTCCTTGCAGCAGAAACCAAGATGGACTAAAGTTCTGCCTTGTTCCTTCCTCGCCGTACTGCGGTCCCGGTGTTCGTGCTCCGTGACAGCGACTGTCTCTTGCAATTAGGACTACGAGCCGCTTCTCAGGCAGACGTACTGAACATTGCCGCTACTGCTCTATGCGAACATTTAAACATGGATCCGCCTCCGGCCGACACCAAGCAACTAGTATTCCTCATTAATCAAGTTTTTCTCAAGGCATGCTTCGCCACCTTTCACTCGATGAATTGGTTTACTAGAGCCCTGTTCAATTCTACGATTCTTCTTTGGTAGATCGCTCTCAACACTTCACCGAACCTCCATGATTCCACTTTTTTTCCACGCTGTGTAACCTCCCAATCCACAAATCCGATACCCTCTTTTGTAGCCTGATCCCCACGCTTGCACCTCATCTCAACATTTCCCGTAAGCCTCGACCGTTCAGTTCCCATCATAGTCGCCGTCCTCGACCTTCCAAAGACTTGCAACCTGGTACCGGTAAGGACGATCCCCTTGGAGCGAAGCAAGATGACGCCCATCCCGCCACTTTACCAAAGTGTGCCTCGCCCTGTCGTTCCACAGGCCAGGGACGGGGAAACCTCCGATCTCATGGCAAGGTAAATCCAGCAGACAAACGTCGCCGCTAAGCATCCCCCGCTCCACGGAACCGTAATCGTTCCAAGTATTGACATTACGCCGTTCCCACAACCAGTGGAGGCCGATTACAGTTTTTCACAAAAAAATTGGGAAGCACTAACTACCGATCCAACTATCCTTTCCACTGTGACAGGGATTTTTACCCAAGTTTCACCACTCACCACCACTGAGACCTCCACCGTGGGACCTCGAATCCCCCTCCCCCCCATCTTTCTCAAGAAATACAAGACCTCCTTTCCAAACGAGCAGTCTGGATCGTTCCGCCCCCGAATAAGCCGTGATTCTACAGCAGCATTTTGTTATGCCCCGTGAATGCGACGGGCTCTCGCCTGATCTTCAACCTCCGTCCACACAATCAGTACATCGACAACCCACCCTTTCAGATGGAGACGGCGGAATCGATCCGAGCTTCCTTGCTTCTGAACGACTAGACAATCTCTCAACCTCGCGAATGCCTACCTTCACGTTCCTCTCCACTCCTCCATGTGGCACCTGTTCCGCTTTCTCCACAATGGGGCAGTTTACGAATTTCTATGCCTTCCGTTCGGCTTGAATGCGGCTCCTCATCTCTTCACACGTGTTCTCCGCCCGGTCCTCGCCCACCTCCATCAGTGCGGCATTCGTATCCACGTCTTCCTCGACGACTGGTTACTGACGGAACAAGATCGATCCACCCTTTTCTCCAATCTCCACGCCGTCGTGTCTCTTTTGCTATCTCTCCGGTGGGGGATCAATCTTCCGAAGTCACGACTACTTCCCAGCCAGGCCCTCACGTTCTTCGACCTTTGCCAAGGAACAGTCATACCTTCCCCAGATCGAATCTCCAGCGTTCTTTCCAACGCCTGGTCCTTCCTCCATCTGCCACGCTACATCCTCCGAGACCTGGACTCACTCATCGGTTCCATCGATTCCTTTGCCGATCTCGTCCCTTGCGGCCGATGGCTTGCCCGACCTCTCCATTATTTTCGGTCGGACGAAGGGTGACCCGGTTGTTGGACTCTCCCGACCTCTCGATCCTCGATTCCCGTTCTCAACCCTCGCTGGGTGGATGGACGTCACTCATCTAACAGACACTGTTCCGCTCCACGAACCACTTCCAGACATCCACCTATTCACCGATGCATCCAGCTAGGGCTGGGGTGCACACATCGACAATTTTGTTGTGTCAGGGACCTGGGATCGATCCGATTCCGATCATATCAACATTCTCGAGCGTCATGCCGTGCTTCCCGGTATTCTCTATTTTCGGCACCTCGACTCAGTGAGGATCATCCAGGTGCACATCGACAACACCACCGCAGTAGCCTATCTGTGGCGCGGAGGGGGATTCGTTCCCGATCCTTTCACAAACTTACCACTCAAATCTTTTGCCTCTGCATAACTCTTCAAACCCGTCTTCTCCCCCCAACACATTCCAGGAAATCTGAACGTGATAGCCGACGCTCTCTCCCGACAATCCCACCAACCGGGAAATGGACTTTACACTCCGTACTTTGCAACGCTTTATTTGAACTCTTGGGGCGTCCTATGCTAGACCTGTTCGCCCGAGGTGGAATGCCTGACTTCCCCTATTCGTCAGCCCGATCCCCGAGCCTGGGCAACCGACGCCCTGACATTAGACTGGACCGGTCTTTATGCATACCTGTTCCCTCCTCTGAAGCTCCTTCCCCTCGTCCTGTGGAAGATTGCTGCCACCGCAGGTTGGTTCCTTCTTGTGGGTCCGGATTGGCCCGCGGCTGGCTGGTTCCCGGCGCTTCCCAACGCAACGGGACGCTTCTTCACCGTCGGCCGCACGCTTCTTCACCCTGCGGCTACACGGTTGGCTTCTATCTAGGGATGGGCGATAATGAAATTTCGACTACGCGATTATTGCAGCACCTTGATATGCTATATTTGCGATCATTGCGATATTTCTCAACATGTAGGCCAAGCTGTCTTAATTTGATCAATTGGTCGTAACAGCTCTATTCCTACAGCAAGCCTACTTGATTTACATGTTTAGACCTAGTAATACTACGACTAGGCCTAAGTGCAAATACATAATAAGCCTAGCATAATACCATACAATCTGCACTCGCCAGACAAGCCACGCCCACAAAAAGGACATCACCTAAAAAAATAACCAGTACGCAATCCGAACATTTTGTGCACAGTTAAGTGACTTGTAAAGATGTGAAAATGTTGATATTAATTAATCAACAGACAAGCACTTTATGTTGTAACATTAGTTCTGTTAAAATCAGCAGTGAGTGGCAATTTTTCTTATCCATTTGGAGGCCAAAATCGGTCAATGTTTAGCGAAATTGCCGATAACGATGGAAAATAGCCAAAATGAGCTCAAAGCTGGGATGATAGCGAAACACCAAAAGCATTGCAATAACACTATCGGGTGTGCTGTCTAACGCGATAATATCGAAATATCGCAATATCGCCCATCCCTACTATTATCATCCGACTCCTCTAGCAGACCGGAGTTTCTTCTGTCCAGGCCCTGCTCTGCGCATCGCCTCCAGAGCGGTCCAGACATCCACCTTTAAGATTTACAACAGCCACTGGCGTTGGTGGTTTCATTGGTGTTCTACACAACAGGGTAGTCCAATCGATCCCTCTGTTCCTGAATTCATCCGTTTCCCAGATTTTATCTTCAACGATGGTCTGCGCAGTTCCACTATTCTGGTGTACCGATCCGCCCTCAACGCCGTTTTCGAGGCTGCCGGGAGTTTTCATCTCTTCGATGACTTTCGCATCACTTCCATGATCCGATCCTTCATGATTGATCGCCCGCGTTTACGCAAGACGTTCCTGGGCTGGGATCTTTCTATCGTTCTTAACGCCTTGATGAGCACTCCTTACGAGCCTCTCTGCGTGTTCCCCCAGTCACCTGACCCGCAAGCCTCTGTTCCTCATCGCCATGCCATCATGTCTCCATTGCAGTGAACTATAGGCACTTTCCGCCTCGTCAACGGACGGCTTCTTCTCAGACAACAACTCCGCCGTCAAGGTCACTTCCGAGCTTCCTTCCGTGCGAAAACTCAAAAACCATCGGAACGTTCCGCACCCTTCATGATTCTGGCCCTCACCAGCATCCTTGGTGAGGATCAGGAACGAACCCTTTGCCCGGTTCGGTCTTTCCGTTTTTATCTACGAGCTTCTAAAGCCGTCCGTCGTGGTCGAACGCAACTTTTTCTTCCTTTCACGGCCAGAATGGGAGAATGATTCCTGCTTGGATCAAGACTGTCGTCGTCCAGGCCTATAATGCCCTCGACGTCAACTGCCCAGATCAAGGGATCCGTGTAACGGCCCATGAACTGCGTGCTATTTCCACTTCCTGGGCTCTTTACAGCAACATCCCGACCTCCGAGATCATGGAGGCCGCGTCTTGGCGACACCCATCTGTCTTCTCCTCACACTACTTGCATGACATGTCTCATCACGCTGATGGACTGTACCATGTGGGGCCATTTATTGCCGCTCGCCGCATAGTATGACCTCTCCCCCTCCCCCCTGCTGACTTTTGTCAATTTTTATTTGGGGGTCCGACCGCTACCCTAGGGGGCCGAGTCAAGATGACGCCCGCCGCCTTTGACACGGTCTGTGGAATGCTAAAATAAGGTAATGGATATTTTCATAGCAACTAGAAACTCCAAAATACCAGTATTAGCGGTACCAGTATTGGAGGCTGCACACAAACCTGTGCAGAGGGTAGCGTGTCGGAGAGAAATCTGTGATTGTTCTCTAATTGAAACAGCATTATGAGAAGGAGAATGCTAAAATAAGGTAATGTATACTATCGTAAAAGCAATAGAAACCAAAATCAACCAGGTAATACTGGTATTTTGGAGTTTTCAAACGCAAACTGCGTTTACTTTCTGACATAACCACTGAGTAAAAACAGTCTTGTTCCCTGGAATTGGAGTTCAAATTATAGTTCGTTGCGTTCGAGTGAACGCTAATCCATTTTTATTCGTGTATCTTTACAGCTGTGAGCATTGGGATACGAGCTCTCATGCTTTTTATAAACAGCGAAGCCGTTTTTTGTTCAGTTAATTAAAATCAATGTAACTTACAGATAAAACGCAGCACCAAAATTGTTCAAGTCATCAGCAAAACCTTGCAAAAACTTGCGAAATTTCGACATCTTTTCTAGTTACTTTTTCAGGCTACAGCCTAAGAGACTTCACTCTACCACACTTCTACTCTAACAGACATTGTGACATTTAAACTTTCTTCCACTTCACAGTTGGCCTTAAGTTAATTGCTAGCCTTGTTGTTGTTGGCGCTGCTCACCTCCATTGTTGTGCTAACGTTGGTGTCATTACCTCCCATAAAGGGGCCTTGGGAAGAAAACTTTGCCACTTTGCCTCCAGGCCCCTGGGAGACGATGACACCAACATTAGCACAACAATGGATGTGAGCAGTACCAACAACAAGGCTAGCAAACTCAAGACCAACTGTGAGTCGAGGGAAGTTTGAATGCCAAAAAGTCCGTTAGAGAGTAGAAGTGTGGAAGAGTGAAGTCTCTTTGGGTTTAGCCAGAAGAAGTAAATAGAAAGGTTGCCGAAAATTTGCAAGGTTTTGCCTATGATTTGAACAATTTTTGGGGCTGTGTTTTGACTGTTAAGTTATTTTGTAATGGACATCAACCAAAGCATTTGTGCCGTACCATTGGTTTTTCATTGGAATTAAAAATAGGATTGGTTGGTCACAGCATTTTTTTTTTTCATTTATCCTGCAAGTTGCTTTTTCAAGACAAACTCAGTTTCATGTCGGTTTTTTTTAGTTGCATTGTTTCTTTTAAGTTGCTGTTCCGTTTCTCTTAAGTTGTGGTTCCGTTTCTTTTAAGTTAAGGTTCCGTTTCTTTTAAGTTAAGGCTCTGTTTCTTTTATGTTCAAGTTCCGTTTCTTTTAAATTACTGTACTGTTTCTTTGAAGTTGTTTCTTTTTAGTTGCATTTGTTTCTTTTAAGTAATTGCATGTCTGTTTCTTTTATGTTGCCGTTCTTTTTCTTTTAAGTTGCAGTTCCATTTCTTTTAAGTTGCGGTTCTGTTTCTTTTAAGTTGCGGTTCCATTTCTTTTAAGTTGCGGTTCCATTTAAGTTACTGTGCTGTTTCTTTTTAGTTGAATTTGTTTCTTTTAAGTTACATGTCTGTTTCTTTTAAATTGCGGTTCCTTTTAAGTTGCGGTCCCATATCTTTTAAGTTGCGGTACCGTATCTTTTAAGTTGGTGTCCTGTATCTTTTAAGTTGGCGTCCCGTTTCTTTTAAGTTGCGGTCCCGTATCTTTTAAGTTGTGGTACCATATCTTTTAAGTGGCAGCCCAGTTTCATTTAAGTTGCGGTTAGAGTCTGTTAACGGGCAGAAACCGAAATAGTGTGACTTGAGTTTATAACTCACCCGACTTACCTCTCAAAATGAACTTAATTTTACTTTAAAAATATGCGTTTTTTTACATGGTTTAATGGCTGGAGGTGATGCAACATGAAAATGTATGATAAAGATGAGACTACTTGAAAACTGTCGTCTTCTATTTTTTTTTAATGTTCGTGTATTAGAATAAAAAACCAAGCTTGCCCACACAGTAAGCTTCGTGTGGCAATTAATTGTCTTGACCAAAAAATAATTTTCTTAGCTTGAGATTATAAATGGGAAATTGTATTGCCCGACTTTTCAGCTTATTACGATTTAAATTGAATCCCCATAAAGTGGAATGTTCTGATTTTGACTTGGCAGCAGTGCAAAAGTAGATTCCCGATTTCGTATCGATTCGTCAGTCAGCTTGCCATACATTGATTGATTTTTGCTGCGGAGCAAAACGGCTCATTCGTTCCGAGATAAGTTGACGTTGCTTTGGAAATCAATAACACTTAGCTTCAATTCCCATCATAATTAGCTGGTGCCAAAAACAGCACGCAAATCAAGCTACCGCAGTAACTTTGGATATTGTCGGGACATTCGCTGTATATGACCAGCAAAAAGGATATTTTAATAGGTCTAAAAGAAACTTAAAGCTAATTTGTGCTGAATGGCTGGCTGTGTTGCAGATCTATTTTGACCTACTCCATATATTTCACGTGTGCGTAACAATTCCACCCCCCCCCCAAGAGCTTTTTGAATGATACTATTCTCAAAACGGACCCAAAGAACTGAAAATTTTGCATTGGTTTAAATTCCTCCCCAGTCCTTCCTGCCACCCCAGTAACCCTCCCTATCAACTTGCAGTCCGTTTGACATTTTAAAAAAATGCTAAAGCCTGAAGTCAGTTAAAAGTTGCTACAAAATTATCACCAAATTATTTCGAAATTACTGTATTCTAAACTGTGTTAGTAGCAATTAACTGTGTGAACATTTAAAAAAAAAAAAACTTCTTGCTACAAGAAACCAATGAGTAGTAATATTTCCTAACGAGATAACCAGACCAGCACATAATGATTGTGTTTGTAGTAGGGATGTGCCGATGTAGATTTTTTGCCGATGTACAAATACTGATTACTGTCAAAAACGGAATGCCGATAACTGCCGATATAACACTAAATAATGATTATTTTGCAAAATATGAAAGTGTGTACAGTTTCTGCTGCCGATGTACTGCAAGAAAAAAACTTATATTTAACGTAGCCTCATAAAAATATTAAAGAAAATTTTAAAAAATATGTAATACAAAACTCTTTTTCCCTGCTGCTATTTTCCCCAGACCTTACCCCACAAAAAAAATGCATGCCGCCAAACATTTTCTGAACAATTGTAAAGATGTAAAAATCTAAATATGTGAAAATGTTGATATTAGTTAATGAACAGACGAGCACTTTATGATATATTAGTCTTAAAATACCAGTGAGCAGCAGTTTTTCTCATATATTTGCAAGCCACGTTTGTTTAAAACTGTAAGTTAAATGGTGTTTAATGCATAACTTCAGAACGGGTGGAGCTAACAACTTGTAGTTTGCACCATTGGAAAGCTGACAAAAAAAGGTACAAAATGGTGTATTTGAACTTCAAATATCGGTCAATATTTAGCGAAGTTACCGTAGTTTCCGTATATATCGAAAAAGGTGTGGCTTATATTTGATCCAATATGGTGTGTCGGCACATCGGAGGTGGACATCGGCAGTACCGATTTATCGGAATTGCCTCCGATAACTGGCAATACCGATAGGAATCCGACAATCGGCACATCCCTAGTTTGTAGTGTGTTTTACTTAGTTGTTATTGCTTCAGCAACTGTCCAATTGTGGGAAAATTGAAAATGGATTCTCAAATTCTAACTTCCTCTAGTAGGCGTAGATATTGTACAGGGTGGTTTGCAAAAAAAAAAAAAAAGACTTGCTTTTGTAAAGTCCAAACCTTATTAGCCGATAAGCTATAAGCTTTTGAAAAAAAAATGCAACTATGGGCCACTTGTCTGTATCCAAAATCCAATTCTGATGCCGAAAAGTGGGTCCCATTTTTCGTAATTTTTGACAATATGGTTGTTTGAGTAAAAGCAGCACACATGAATATTATTTAAGTAAAGGCAGCAGACATGAATGTTATTAATTTGGTGCACTTTTCAGCGATTTTGTGTGTTTTATCGTACAAGTGAACTATAGGCGAACATTGCAACAGCCAATCCCAACGAAGCGCAATGAAGCACAGGACCTCGAAGCCGAAAATGTATCTTCTCTCCCGTCACCCGAATTGGATGTCCAGATGCACGGTGTTGTTGCGTGGTCCCGAAGATGGCAGCTCCCAGTCTCGAACCAAAAATGTTCCTCATTTCATATGGGAACTGCAAATAAGTGCCCCCAGTACTTCCTTGATCAGGAGACCTTACCCCAAACTGAAGAGGTTAGAGACCTATGAATTGGTTCACTACGAATTTAAAACCGTCCTTACACTACCAGACAGTTGCCACTGCAGCATTCCGCCGCTCCATGGTTAGGTATTTTTTATCTGGGTGTGTTGCCACCAGGATTTGGGCATTCAAGATGTTTGTGCGTTCTATCTTGGAATATGCTACACCTGTATGGTCCCCCTACCTGGCCAAAGATATTGACATCTTGTAGAAAGTCCAGTAACGTTATACAAAATATCTCCCTGAATATCTCCGGGTAATTGTTTATCGTGAAAGACTTGTAAGATTGGGTCTGGAGTTGCTTGAACTGCGACGTGTAAAAGCCGACCTTGTGCTTACATACAAGATACTTCATAATTTAATCGGCATTGACCTTCCGTTTTTCGATCCTGCACAACGTGCCTTATTTGTACGCGCGGTCACGAGTGGAAATTGGCCATACCTGCATCTAACTTTGACTCTTGCCGGCATTTCTTCTCGGTTCGCTTGGTTCCTATTTAGAACACACTCGGTGTAAAGACTGTGTCTGCACTATCGGTTTCGACCTTTCGTAGGTTGCTTGATTGGTTTTTTAATTCGACGTGTCACACGTCGAATTAATGCGGTTGTGGCCAAAAAACGGGGGTACCACGTCAGCGACATCTCCTCAAAACCCAGGCACATTTGTTCAATTCTGATCCGGTGAAATTCAAGTATGTTGGTGGGACACTTGCAGTGCGCAAGTACCAAAGGTATTATGCTCAACAGAATATACATACGCCATTTGAAGTACGATAACCTTTAAACAGGTCCTTAAGCTAAAAACCGTCGCCCGATAGTATACGATCTGTGAATGACGTCAGCAAAATGTCTTCGTAAAGGTGTGCGCTCATACGAAAATTTGCGGCGTGTAACTGCGCAATTCGGCAAGTTAACTCTTCAAATTGCGGTCGGTTAGAGACTAAGCACGGACATCGAGATGGCTCGTCTCTTATCGTGAAGTACAATACAAAGTGAGTCGTCACTTACCTTTAGCGGTAATCTGGTGTAGCGGCCGAAGCTACGATTCTCAAGGTGCTTGTAACTTCTCCGACATCAATGTGGTTTGACCTCTAAACTTCTAGTTCGGTGGCGGTTTTTACTTTTACGGAAAACAGCACACGTATGCTACTGGCCCAGCATGGGTAACAGAGAGTCATTTGTCCTAACTGTAGGCTAACTAGATAACTTTAAAGGGGGGGTATTCGCTGCCACCAGGTGGGTGGTTCTAAATGCAGCCCTAAGTTTAATTATTAAGTGGTTTTCTTAAGAACTATAACATCTACATTTAGTCTAACTAGTAGAAAAACAGGCGTTTTACAAACTCGTAGGTTTATTAAAAGGCAGATAAATATAAACAATTACATTTAAAATTCAACTAGTGTCAATACAAGAAAATTGGCTTTTAAATTAAAGCACGACGATTTTTACAACAGGAAAAATCAACAAGAATTTACAATTAAATTCAACTCAAACTTCAACTACAAGATGAAGAGTAAAAACGACAATTTTGATTAGAAAATGTTTGTGGGACCTCGGGAACCCGTTATAACATGCAAACCGCGGGAATTACATGAAATAAATCTATTTGGTGCAAACCGCGGGAATTACACACAAATAGTCAAGACTATGTTTTCTAAGTCCGACCTAGAATCAAATCTTCAAATCTGTAGATCCTTAGTATTTAGGGAAGCACCCTAGAAAATACGTCGCCTAAATGCAGATTTAGTCTTTAGATTAAGTTCATAATAATAAACACGGGAAAAAAGCTGGTTTTTAGAAAGGGACCGTTGTAGCGTGAGAAACGCTAACTATTTGAAGATGCCGCCCCCACTGTTGGGATTTTCGCATGTGTGAGTGAGTGTGGGGATTTTCGCTTTCTTGAATAGATTGCCTTTTGGAAATTAGGTTTTGCAATCTGTTCTTGCGTGAATATTTTTCCGTTGCGAGTTTTTTTTTCCGTTTTAAAATTTACTGCAATGTTATCTTCTCGTTTTGATAGGTTTTTTTGTACTCCTTATGTTTATTTAGTTAGGGTTAGTTTTCTTACGACAGGAAGACTCGCGCAAGTTTTATT
>JAHWFP010256088.1:0-38724 GCA_023313725.1 Lithobius niger
TTTGCTTTCTGAAACCACTAGAACACTTAGCAAGGTTGATTTTTGCTGTGGTTAAAAAAAAAATTCTGGGTATGGCCCTTTTATACTAATGTTCAAAACAAGTATTATGCTAGCATTTGATGTGATGAAGCGCTGTTTGATCATCAAAAAGTTTAACCGTATTGTGGCATCAAGTAACAAATAAGCCACATTTTGTGCAAATACAAGGTAACCCGTGCCAACTTTCATAATGCTTAACTTTCAGCCTACAATATTAAATGCTAATGTTAATGCTAATGTTAATGCTAATGCATAATGCTAATGCTCATGCCTCAAAAATAATAAGTGCAGGGCTTCGAATTATATCTGGGATTTGCACGTCAAGAAAGTGTTAGTACCCAGGCACTTACTGGATGAAATAACACCCATGAAAAACACTTTACCCTAGCAATATTTTGTTAGCTCTACATCTGATGGCGTAAAACAGAATGAAAATTTGGAAATTTCTGTTTCCCAGTTAGAATTATTGTTTCAATAAGTGTCACTTTAAACAAAAACACACCTTCCATCAATGTTTGTGTTACAATATAGTGTTTTATTTTTCTGCAAACTAATAAACAAGCATTTCTGCTGGATCTTTATGCGCATGCTTGTGGTTAGGTAAGTAAGTAGAGGAAGAGGCAGAGCTGCAGACTGTTTAGGTAACATTACCTTCACATGAGGGTTGCATCTTTTCAAATGTTAAATATTGAAAACGAAGCTGACCCGTTTTGAAATACTGGAAATTGGTTGACTTGTTTGCTTTTTTCGGTTTTAACGTCACTCACTTCATTATTAGTCACTAGTTTCATTAAGGATTGTGGGAAACAAACGCTAATGATTTGAGAAAGTAGTAGCAATATTTGTTGTGTCCGCTCATAGGTGCAATGTGTGGTAGGTGGAGTTTTTCTTGTTTCGCTCTACCCCTTATCATTTTTCCTTATTTCTTACTACTTTCCCTATTCCTTATCCAAATGCTCATAATTGGTTAATTGCTTTTTAAGGCATTTTATTTGCCAAACAGATTCAAGTAATCTTCTAAATAAAGCTTAATTCGTGTCTGTGTACGTGCGTATGTCCATGTATGCTGTGCTAACATAACCATGCAACCTTGCGCTGGAATTTCGCTGAGGGACTAAGGGTACACACCTCAAGCATACTTTTTAAAATTTTGATTTTGTTTCTTCATAATAAATGAAGTATCAAGTGTTAAACCATGGTCATCGATCCCAAAAATCATCTCGCTAACTTACAAAGACTGATGCACAGTCTACAATAAGTAAAGAAAACTGGGAAATCCCAGTGTATCGGCCAGGTACATCCGTTAAGAAAATGTTTCGTTTTGGCTTATGGATTTGGCCACAATTACCTACATTTGAAATGAAATCTTCCATTTGCAACAGTATGAATGTTGTGTATTAGTGATCCAAAGAGTACAATGTCACGTCAGCATAGTAAAGATTGTTAAATCCAAAGACCAAATCAATTTCTATTGAATCCTGGCACTTAAGGGTACGTAATAAAAACAAATCTCACCCAACTTAAATTTGAATTTGAGTGTACAAGTGGCTTTAAATTGTTGGAACATTCAAAGTAAAAATGGTGACATTTTAAAGAGATCATTGTAGTTAAATGCCTAATATTTCACCTGTTAATGCCTAATATTTCATGGATCGTCAAGGCACTTACCTTTAAAAAGTGATGATGATGGCGGATGAAGGTGATGTGACACTTGCTGCTGCAGACCTCCATCAAATCGTCATCATTTTTTAAACGTAAGCACCTCTGATGATGTCATGCAGAAATATGAGGCATTCAACAACAACGACCTCTTCAAGTTGGATGAGATTTGTTTTTATTATTTTTATTATGGTTTCGTCTCAACGAGATACATGTGCATTTAAGGTTACTTATTTAGTATCGGGCAAATTACTTCAGCTAAGCGAAACCGGGTGGTTCATGGAGTATTTTATAATTGCAGGCACCAATGTAAGTACACTGCCTTTGAACATAAATATCAGGCTGGCTAAATTGGAAGTTAAATCCGCAAACTTAACCAGTTTGGAAAAATTTGTATAATAAAGCAAACATCTCTCTACTTTACAGTTTTAAACAGTTCATTTCACATGCACTAAATTCTTACATCTGCACTCTGCGCATACTTACAGGTGTTTGGTGGTCGTAAGTGGACTTTGGGTTCCGTAGGCTCAGTTGTAGCCGTTCCTGAAGTCACCTTCTCGACCTTCAAGAGAGCCTCCAGTTTTGGCGTCGGAACTGGAAAATTCCGCAAAAAGAAATCACAGTCTTCCCTTCAATCCTCTAAGGTCTTTATTTTACTGCATTTTACATCATGCTTGCATGAGCCTTGCATTTACCTTTGTAAATTTAATGAATTATTTTCTTTTGGCGATGTAAACATGAACAGGAGTCCACATCCAAGTCCTCTGGTTCGCCTTCTATTGACGAACCCTCCCTCACCTCTCCCACCCGTGTGCGCAAGTCCGTTTCGAGTCCCCAACCAACTCGCCTGAGCCAGGATGAGAGCTGTTTGCTGTTGCAGGCAACTCCTTCTCTTGAAAGCATTGAGAGGCGAAGTAATGGGTAAGTGAAACAGTTTTACACTATCATTATTGTCCTTTGCCAGTTTTCATTCACTGTTAACAGAACCTGGCTTAATTGAAAATTGTTTAATACTATACCCAATTTGACAAGATTGTTTTTGGCCTGTTTTGTACCTCTGAGGGTAAAAAAGAGATCTAAGGTGCTCGATTATTCTGAGCAGTATGTAATTATTGTTGACTATGACAGAGTGACTGAGCAGTGATAAATAATTTTAAAAAAGCTAAATCTGAGGCATTTACTTACCCAAAACCTTTCCAGGACTAGTAACTGTCCAAAATGGTAAATAGGTATCAATTTGATCCAAAACTAAGGAAGAACTAGACCTGACGGAATCCGTTATTAGCTCAGCATACTAGTAGAAAAAAGTCAACAAGGCATCAACATTGTTTTTTGTGTTTCAGTGACCGGAAGCAGAGCATAGTGAGTGTCGGAGGTGAGCTTTTGGCAACTAGAACCATTTCCATCACTCACGCAACGCGCCTTCGTTTTCCGGACTTTGTGGAACTCTTCCGCGCCTTCAGCCTTCGTGCACGTAAGGACCTTAAGGACTTGTTTGAGCAAGTGGCGTCTGACGTGACGTCACCAGAAGGAAGCAAGGACCTTTCGGTCACGGACACAGGACAACGTCCTCATGGTCAGTGTGGAATTTGATTATTGTAGCAATGCAAGAACAAATGATTCCAGTAATTCACCTGGTATTTATTATAAAATGTAATGCATCTTTTCAGGGCTGTTGACGCGAGTTCGTGGCGAGGGTGGCGGTGATAAAGGTAGACGCCAGATGTGTGATGCCATCGCCGTGGCCAGCATAGTTGCCAACTGTGCCGGCTTGGACGCTGCCCGCACGCGAGGCGTTACGCTTGCGGACTTCCGTTCCTTTCTTGTCAATCACCAAGGGGAAAACCTCAGTGATGACGCCATCCTGGCTCTCATGAAGGTTAGAAAGAATAGAAATTAGACAAGACGAGACGAGACTAGACCTAATGTAGTTCTAAAGTTTTTCAGTCTTGTATTTCAGTATTTCACATACTGCCACTCTTTCCCCATGGACTCGTCTGTCACAACTAGTCTCATTAAGACTCGTGTTTTGGCACTGTTTGAGTTGTCGTAGTTCTCCCACTAAACTTTCTTAAGCCGTCTAGACTTTTAAATTGTGAAATGATGGTCTCTTTAATAACAATTACGATTTTTGATGAAGAATATAAGCTACATTGATTCTCCAACAGATTGCTCGAACAAGTTCCGATGCCACAACAGTCAGTGGTTACCCAGACAATTAATACGTTACCTAATTTTCGGTAGATGTCAGCCCTATCGTTTTCAAGGGGCACTAACTAATACAAATAGGTTATAACTTGGCATGCATTACACGGTGTCGAAATTAAAGCATGTCAAGTTGCAGCTGATTTATTTTATTTTAGGATGGGTAAATAAGTAAAAAAATAAAACGTACAATCAATTATTGCTGGCGAACATCCAGAGCGTTTTCAAGGTAAAAATAACAGTGCGAATACATGTACACCAGAAGTTAACCTCTCAGCACAGCTGTCACACCCTAGTTATTAAATAAAAAATTTCCCACATTTCATTCCCCCCCCCCCATTCTACATGAAAACGTACTAATCTATCATTTCTTTGGTTGTGAGATGGGGGGAAGGGGTAGGGTGGAATGAAATAGTATAACAATTTTTTAATGAGTGATGCCATTGTCGAAAGGTTAACTAAGTTTACACGTGTTTGTCATTTTTGGCTTGAAAACAATTGGAATGCAACCTATGACAATTTGAATTTTTTTGTTTGTTTACATGTATGTGAGCACAAGGAGTGCTATTATGTGGGCATCATGAAACTTGGGGTGCCGACGTCTCACCCCCCGCACATTTTAAGCGTATCCACAGGTCCGTGCACACCCTGTGAGCAGAGCTATTCATGAATAACCTGGCTCAGCTAAGCCGAATCTTGTTCTCAGCCAACAAATTTTCTTACATCTTGGTCTCGTCTCGATTTTTCTTATTTTAAAGTAGAATCCGTTGGAAGGATGTTTGTAATGTAGTACGTCACTACCTCTTTTGTACTACAGTGTAAGCTTAATGTGTAAATACTCTTTTTTCGTGCACTGTATTTAAAATGAGGGTTTCAGTAGAAAATATTTGTCTGTAAATGATGTAGACGTGGAGAGTCTTAAAAGCGTACACACGCAGAGTATTATTTTACCTTAACAATACCTTACAAAACAACATTTTAAACATAAACTGCAAGAACCGTATTCGATAATAACTTTCAATTTAGGACTTACAAAAACCTCTTTTCCTTTCCTCTGAACTTCAAAAATTATTTTTAGTAATTACCATTTTTATTGGGAGTTGTGATTCGTGGAAATTTTTAATTAAGAATGTATTTATTTTTTTAATTTTTCAGCGACACCAGCCTGACGGCACTGGTGGCGATCGCGGTTGGCTTTCTTTCGAAGGCTTTGCTCAGTACCTCATGGATAAAGACAACTACGCTTTTACTAGTGAAATGTCCACCGTCGAAGACGATGTAAGTGGGAAGTAGAGAAGCAAAACTCTATTATCTGCACTGCTTTATAATAAATTAACAAACCGTATTAATAACAGGTATTATAATATTTGGTCCAAGTACGGAGTCTGTTGAATGAGCAATGATATCCATAAAATAACTGTGTGTAATAGTAATGACAATGCAGTGACGAATCACGGAGAAAAAAGTCGGTTACCTTGACTCTTTCAAATTCATTATGCTGCTAACTTTTGACAGAAACTTTTTAATGGTCACGTAAAAGTCATAACGGTCCCTCAACTTATTTATTGAAAACATAACATTTTGGGACCCCCGTTTTCACATTTCATGCAGTAAAATCAAACGGGCGTCATCAATCATGAAAAAAAGAGTAAAAGTCACTGAAAAGTGACCGAGTCACTGCAGCTACGCTATTGATGTGGCTTGTGCTAAACACCTGGAAGGGTTCAAGAAAAAACTTGAGGTGGAAAGGAAATTAAGAAGTTGTTCTCATAATTTGGCCTAACCATTTTTTGTCCTGCACCCTGTGCAGATTGTCATAATGCCTATTGGCGCGACAATTATTTTTTGTAAATTGTAAATTAACAATGCAGAATGTGTTCGGCTAACTAACAAAAATAGCTCAAGATAGAATGACTAATCTACTACATATCGGCTTCGGCTGATGTGCCATTACGTGAATATGGCTGATTTACAGTACGTAGTCGTGCCATCTTCAGCTGATTTTTTGCCGTTGTCATTGACCAAGGGAAAATCTCAACGATGACTCCCTCCTGGCTTTCATGAAGGCATAAAAAAATTTTGGAATTGGTCGAAACGAGAAAAGACTTGTCCTAATATCGTTCTCATCTCAAGTTCTTCAGCCTCACGTTTAGTCACAGTTCTATAAGTGTAGACAGCAAAGAAATTTCGCTCACTGTTCAACCTCACTTTTCGCACAATTTTTTTACAAAAGCCACGTTAGTATAAATCCTTACCTAGTGTAGCTGTAAGTCGTATTTTATTGAACTGCTTTTGCAAGTTTTATGACTGACCCACAATCTTTGTTCGTAAGGAAATCACTGTGGTTATAATAATTAATCTAATACTTTGCAAGTTAAACGACTGACCCACTATCTTTGTTCGTAAGGAAATCACTGTGGTTATAATAATTAATCTAATAATGTACGAAATAAGTATGAATTGTTTACTTAGCCTACGTGCTAGTACTGACAAGTACTTTTTTTTGGCAGATGGATCATCCTTTGTCGCATTATTATATTGCATCTTCTCACAACACGTACCTGACCGGACATCAGTTGAAAGGCGAATCGTCCGTCGAATTGTACAGCCAGGTGCGTAGAAGTACAGTTTGGCTGGATTTAGTATGTAGTAGGGAGGGACACACCATCAGTAGAGGCAGTGCAAATAACGGTTCACTGTATGACTAATGACTTTTTATAATATTAAATATTGTGCGATCCACTACATTCATAATTTTGCCATTCGTTAAAGCCAGAGAGAAAACAAAATTTGAACCTAGATTCAAAAGTAAAAAGCCATTATGAAAGGGTTGTAGTCCTGCACAGCATAAGAAGTTGAGTGGATTGAGGTGTACGGCTGAGAGGGATGCCGAAAAATGACATCATACAGGCTGGGATGGGCATCCGGAACTATTGAAAAAACTCCAGCCTCCCAAGGGAGGGACAGCGTAGATATCATTTGCTCAGCATTTGCTCTACATTTGTGGACGTAGAGCAGTCTTTCTGGATCATTCTGATCATTGTGATCGTGATGATTTCGTTTTGTTTAGTTTTGTTACACAAAATATTTTTTGGTTTTCTTCTATTAAATACGCATCGTACGATTCATTTTTTTTCATTGTTTATTGAGAAATGTTGATATACAAGTCAAAATTCTGCATCCTTGTCCAACACCTTCCAAATTCATGGTCAGGTAGTTTTGGGGGAACATACTGGTGAATAAGGCACCCACAGGACAGTTTGCCCATGGGCTCAATGTGGCTGCGCTACCACACTGGGTACCAATCTAATACACTGGTACTCAAAAAAGAATGGTAAAAACCCTAGATAAAATGCCTGTTAAATATAATAACCACTCATATTGAATGATATAAGTAATAATAATTGGCAGTAAATACTTAGAATATCAGCTAAGCGAACAGGATCAGCTGAAATAATGAAAATTATGAAATCCCCTTACATAAGTTCAACCATATTGCAAATGCACACGTTATTAATTGTTTTAGTTATTAATACAATTTATTCTGCACAGGTGTTGCTGGCTGGCTGCCGCTGCGTGGAGCTGGACTGCTGGGACGGGGACGACGGGATGCCGCTCATTTACCACGGACACACCCTAACCACCAAGATTCCCTTTAAGGTTATTTGTAGTAACACCCAAAAGACCAGTGGCAATGCTAGAATACAGTAGCGGCGAGGGAGAAACCAGGCACCATATTGATTGGGTAAAACAGAAACCCAATGAATATTACTAATTTTCTCTTCCTCCAATTCACAACTGCCCCCACTTCTTTTTACCTTATAGGTTCTAGAGCATAATATGCAATTCTGACACATTTTCTGTGGCTGGGCCTGGATAAAGTTTGGGGTACAATGCCTACCCTCCGTCCCGTGTAGCATTGCCACTGCAAGGCACACTCTGGCTTCCCCAGTCCAAGATCCTAATTTGCATGAAATTTCCTTTGTAAATAATACTCAAATTAAAAAAATTAAATGCGTGGGTGGTCGTATTTTTTAAATTCGACCCATAAGACTGAGGCATCTTCAGCCTCGCACACAGATACAAAGCAATGCTCCATGCTTGATTTCGTTGGTGTAGTATGGGACGTTGCTTCATTTGATTTTTTTAATAAAACGGAAGGTTTTTTGCACCTCAGGCTAAGGTCATCTTCAGCCTCGCTAAAGATACAAAGCGGCGCTCCATACTAGGTTGAGTCGATGTATTATGAAATTTTGCTTCATTTGATTTTTATTAATTAAAACGGTATGCCTTTTATGCCTCAGACTGAGAGCATCTTTAGCTTCGCTAAATGGATACAAACAAAGCATCATTCTATAACCAGATCGAGACAATATACCGTATACTTATTTACCAAGGGTCATTTACTCATTAGAAGTAGAATGGTTTATCAGGTTTATTGTTATAAACAACACTTTTGCACGATTTGTTGCGTAATGAGCCACAAAAATAGCATTGTTACAACAAATTTGCTGTTGTAACAGATGTTGTTTTAATGAAGTTTATTTTGTAGTATGAGCGTTGCTTTGTTTGATTTTTTTTAAATTTAAAACAGTAGGCCTTTGCACCTCAGAATGAGGGCATCTTCGGCCTCGAATACGGTTATAAACAAAACAATGCACTATCATACGTCCAGTCAATGTAGCACAGAGCGTTGCTTCATTTGTAACTTCAAAATTACGCACACACTCGACACCAAGTAAAACCAAACGAAAAATCAACTTCCGGCCACTGCAAGCATTGGCGCTACTGCAGCCCCACCAACGGCCAAGTGTAACATTCGAAAATGAAAGCAGTGTAGCCTGCTAATATTCATGCAAGTAAATGTTTTTTTAACTTTAATTAATAATAACCGTGTGGAAAAGAAACAAAACTATTAATTTGTAGCCGTTTGCAAGGCTGAAGATGTCCTCAGTCTGACGCGTGAGGCTGGCATTTTTAAACAAAATACGATCACTCCAGGGGTAATTAGTTTCCTTTATCAAGACCAGTGCTTTAACATTAGTAACACAACAATTGTTGTACATTTTCAGAGCGTGGTGGACGCTATTAATAAGAGTGCATTCGTGACTTCGCCCTACCCGATCGTCTTGTCCATCGAGAACCACTGCTCGCTGCAGCAACAGGCCCGCATGGCACACATGTTCCAGGTGCAGTGTCGGAAGAGAACTTTTTAAAACAGTATTTTTGAACGGAATATATTACTTTATAAAGGTTTACTTACCGACTTTTTGGTTGGCCACATTTAATTTACGGAACGTTTTGTTTGTTTATTGTAGACCGTCTTTGGCGAAAAGCTCGTGATGCGATTCTTGTTCGAGATGGATTTCAGCGATGACCCACAACTTCCATCGCCCAATCAACTCTTGCACCGAATTCTCATCAAGAACAAGAAACTTATTGCTGAGCCTGGACCAGTGTTGTCGGCCCGTCTAAAGGTAAACGTTAGATAAAATAGGATGGGTGAAAACGGAATGTTTTTGTTTTTCACTCAGAAATATACAGGACATAAACATGCAGCATTTAGCGATTCTATGCCACTTTTTTTTCAGTAAATTGTGGTCTTGGCTCGGGGTGCATCTTCCATTTGTGTGCTTCAATTTTTTTTAATAATTCACTAAAATTTTACCGATTTGATGTTCAAGTGAGCCCCTTTAATAGTTTTTTCAAGAGCTTTTGAATGGTACTGTGGTCAGTTGGTACCTTAATTCGTTCTCAAATATTTCCCAAATCCAAAATAAGTCCCAAAGAAGAAACTTTATGCATATGCACAAGCCATCTTGCAATCAATCAGTCGATAAATAAGCCCCGAGTTAAAGAAATGACTTTATTCGTGATCCAACAAAATGAGATTGCAGTTTAACAATTCGACAGTTCAGGATACAGAAACGCACAATTTCACATACTAGAATACTTTACCAGTAATTTCTGACAGACTGGATTGCAGTTGTTCTCAACATCGCCCAATACAACGTTTAATTTTGCTTTTACAATGAATGCTAACAAGCACTCTGTGTCACAGTTAGCAAGCATTAGTGAATTCAAGTAGTTCTTAGTTATATGATGTTCATACAATTTTCAACTGAGTGGCTTTCATGGTAGAATTTACACACCATAATTCAGAAAGGATTGCTCGTCGATGTCAAAATATCATTATTACGAGTACTTATAAGTTTACTTTACACTCTGACCTCTGCGTTTTACCACCTCGTGTACACAATCTTTTACGGCAATTCAACAATGTGCATGTAGGGGGAAGAGGCTGTAGTTAAGGGTTTATAAAGTTTTTGCTCTCTTGACCATTGCTGAAAACGGGTGTGGAGATTTTCTCCAGCCCTACGAAAATATTTGTCTCAAAATTGTCTCACAAACTGTGAATGAAGAAAACAATCTTGTAAAGACAAACTTACAAAAGGGGCATCTTCCCCCACGTGTGTGTCAAGATACTACACAAGGTAAATACTTCGGTCTACCATCACCCAAAAAAAACTTAAATTTAATCTTTACAACCGCAAGCCTATGCCTGTATGTACTGTAAAATAAGTTAAGTATTAGTTTACTGTAGTGGTTTGACTCTCTTCCATCTAGGCTTAAGAGACGCTTTTTCTAGGTATTTCCAATCGAAAATTCTACAATCTTTTACTGTACATGTCATAAGGCATCACACAGCCGTTCTCTTTCCAAAATGCCGGGGTAGCTGAGTTCAGGTTCGAACCCAGGATCCCTGGTACATGAGACAATTTGGTACATGAGACAGTAATGCAGACCTTCTGACCACCTTGCATCACAGCATTGTTTCTTACTACCTGCAAATACTTACTTCAGTAATTATGCTTAAAATCATCATTTTACGCTATCACTGCTCATTTATCAACTAAAAAACTCCCTTTTTTAGCTTGTATCCAAACTTTCTCTCCTCTCCCGCCAGGGGCGCTGCTACTCGTAACTAGGAGGCCGCCATCTTGTTTGTTCCCCTCATCACATTTTGAGCACGTTGTTAGGAGAGGACGTGTTTGGCATCGCTGCCTTTGTTTTCGAGTTGGGAAGCAAAGTTATCAACTTTTCTGGGCATAATTATGACCACGATAGAAGCAGCAAACGATCTATTACGTGAGAGGCTCAATTCCAAGAAATTTGATGCGTGTAGCTGCAAGAAACAGTCAAGAGATTTTCACCCTCGTTGCCGTGAGTGCAGGCCCTGCAACTTCGTCACCAAAGTATGTGAACTGTGCGATTTACATCATCGTTCAACTGTGAAGGACATTTTGCACACGTGGAAGAAATCGGATCAAAAAGCAGATCAAAGGGCCAGGGCTGCAACGGCAGGTTTGGTTGAGGATGAAACGGCTACAGATTGTCAACCGGAGGGAGAAATCAAGATGGCGTCAACAAACGAAAATGACTTTGCTGAAATTCATGAAAGTGTGGTGGTGTCGAATGATGCAAAGTTGGTGGAGGACGGAGTAAGACAGGTGCCGTTCGCAAATGAAGAGTGGCGGGCGTCGATGCAGACCACGGCCAACGAAATTTTTAATGCGAAAGCAACTCGTATGGAGCAACGAATTACGGACAAGGTGGATTCGGCAGTGTCTGGGATGGAAAAGAAGTTCGGCGCTCTAATGACTGATATGCTCCACATGTTGCAGCCATTGTTAGCCAATGAAGAAGAAAAATCATTGAAAAAATTAGGAACCGACGTGTCTGTTGTGACGGACATCAAGTCGTCAGCTGCGATGCAGTCACCAGCTATGCAGTCGCCGTGCCGTCAGGAGGCGCCACGTGTCGGGGATGTTAAGACTGCGTCTAGATCCAAGTCCGGCGGCCGTACGGACCTAGTGAAGAGCTCGGCGAAGAAAGGAAAATCGTCTAGGGCGTCCGCTCGCAGGTCAGGAAATGACAGTACTCTATTGGCCGCTCCCGGTGTGGGGAATAGCAGTTCATATGAGCACTCAAGCGGACAATCACGCAAAACTGTAGTAGTAGTAAAGTCCAGTGAGGACAAATTTACGAAACTACTAGACATAATGAGCTCGTTTATGGCGTCAAACACGACGGGCGTCAAGTCGCCGCATGTCGCTGTGTTGTCGCCAATGCGTGAAGAGAACAATCCCGTTGCCGCTCAGTCGTCACCGTGTCGCCGCCACGTGTCGCCGGACCGTCACCGTGTGTCGCCAGCCAGTCGCCATTGTGTCGCCGCCTGTTCCTCACCTACTAACTATGTGTCACCGGACAGTCGCCGTGTGTCGCCAGTCTGTCGCCGCATGTCGCCGATTGAAAGGCAGTCATCATTACGTCTGGAAGATGCTCATCATTTGAGTTCAAGTATGGAATTTACACCCACCAAGGGTGATTCTGGAGTAGAGAATGATTCAAGGAAGAGGAGAGGAAAGGTGGCTTCAAGTGTAGAAAAAGGGTTGTCTAAAAGAAGAAAAGCTAGTGAAGAGCACAATAACGGAGCTTCTGAGAGTAGCGACGAGACGGAAGGGGATAACACAGATGACCCGTTCAATGAAGGCCCAGGTTATATCCCGTGGGCGGAATTTACGGAGGTGGCACTCAAGCATTTGAGACACACTCGGTTTTTCAAGGAAGGGCCTCCGCCAGTGGAGGATGCAGAGGATCCACCCATGGATACGTTGGCAAATGAGGGATGTTATAAGCAGCGCACCTCCCATCTGCCGCAATCAGCAGTTTTGTTTCGGCAACTACTAAACACTGAGTCGTTAACTAGGAAAAATGAACTGCCTGTGACTTGTTCAAAACCCCTGCCACCGCATGACCCGAAGAAAACACATATGTTTTTCAAATCAGTCGGAAAAGGAGCCCCGAATAAGAATAGATTCCGGACCTACAAGGAAGCCGAGTATGTAACGGAACGGTGTAATACCGAGTTGGATTCGGTTCTCAAGAACCCCTCCTTCATTAAAACTCCTGCTCAACAATTTGAAGAGGATGATGTCATGTTGAGAGCCAGCATGAGAGCAAGCTCTCAAGCAGAGCTTATTTACTCGTCATCAACGGCGGCTTTGAAGGCGATGGCGTTGGTCAACCCGGAGCTCAGGGAAAATAAAACAATTAGGGAATGTATGCATCTTCTTAAACGAGCGTCTTCATTCCACAAGGATAGTTTAAATTGGCAATGCCGGCTACTCATGAACAATGCTTTTCGGCGTCGAGACGCACTCCTAGAATCTGCAACTGGGGTCCCGGCGGATGTAGTGGGCAAGTTGAGACTTTGCCAGTTCATGGCTCTGGAGACTTGTTTAATGGACAGTTACTTGTATTGGCTCCAGAACTCAGGGCGAAGGTTCGCCCGCCTCGAACATCGGTCAGCACGAACCCTGGAAGCTCTCGAAGCAAGACACCATATGCAAAAACCCAACACCCAGCATCCGGACATTGGAATGAGCCATATGGAGGAAAGAGTAGCAACAAAAAGCCAGTGGACAAGTCAAGGGATCGTTCGCCCTTTCGTGACCATCCCCCCTCCTCGTCGCGCGGGAAAGGATCAGGGAGTTACCAGCGTGGCCGAGGATCGTTCCATGGAAGGGGTAAAAGACCTCCACGTCAGTGACTGGCCATGGTCAGGGCGCCCCCCCCCCCATTCACCGTCAGGTGGGGGGAAGGATTGCCAGACATCTGGGACATTGGAAGAGGATTGCGTCGGACCCATTCGTCATCCAAACTTTGGAAGAGGGATACACACCGCCATTTGTAACCATGCTTGTAACTACAAACTGCCCGCCGGACTGGCTGGTAAGACGTTCCGAAATCCCAGAACTTATCAAGGAAGTCAATCTGCTGGTTGTGAAGGGGGCGGTAGAAGAAGCACCTCCCGGTCCAGGTTTTTGGAGTCCAGCAAGGGTGATTCCGAAGAAGGGAGGAGGATCCAGAGTTATATTCAATCTTCGGAAACTCAATCAACACCTCGCAAAGGAACATTTCCAGATGGAATCGATCGAATCAATTCGAGACTCGCTCCAGCACGAAGAGTATACCATTTCGATCGACCTCGAGGATGCGTATCTGCACGTTCCCCTCAATCCTACGATTCGACATCTGTTCCGCCTTGTGGCGGGGGGGAAATCGTTCCAATGGAAATCTCTTCCCTTCGGCTTAGCGACGGCTCCATACGTGTTTACTCGAATGCTGAAACCAGTGCTTGCATACCTGCACCTACATCACATCAAAGCTCATGCATATTTGGACGATTGGCTTGTTCGAAACAAGGACTGTTTTCTTCTGACTCAGCAGTGGGAAATGTGCAGCTCCCTGTTCTCACATTTAGGTCTTGGTATAAACCTCAAGAAGTCCAGGCCAGTTCCAAGCACTTGTTTTGTGTTCCTGGGTGCAGAGTTCAACACTGTAAAAATGTTGGTAAAACCAACGCTGGAGAGGTTCGTCAAGACGAGAACGTCGGTGAAGACATTCGTCCGAAGGACCAGGGTAACGGCGAAGGAGTTGGCATCGCTCATTGGACTCTTGGACTCCAGCGCCAGACTTGTACCCTTAGGCCACTGGCGAGTGAAACCGATTCACTGGTTTCGGAAGACAGCGTGGCAGCCACGGAACAGTTGGATGGACATCATTCCGCTACGAGACCTCCCGAGGCAAAGCTTGGCGTGGTGGACGGTGAAGGAAAACCTTCAAGTGGGAGTGCCCATTCACGAGCCCGTTCCAGAGTTGCTCCTGTTTTCGGACGCCTCCCTGTCAGGTTGGGGTGCTCACCTTGCCGGAGAGACTGCATCAGGCATTTGGAGCGAAGAGGAGAAGGGCCTGCATATCAATGTCCTGGAACTCAGAGCAGTTTGGCGAGCCCTCCTTGCCTGGAAGTTAAGGCTGAGAGGTCAGGCAGTGGGCATCATGTGCGACAATGCCACGGCTGTTGCGTATGTGAAGAAAGGTGGGGGCACGCATTCGAAATGTCTTATGGAAGAAGCCTCCATCCTCTTCGAGATCTGCATGCGGTACGAAATCTCGCCGGTTCCTCGCCACATAGCAGGAAGTCTCAACGTGTGGGCGGACGAGTTGTCCCGGGGTTCACAAGTGCCGATAAACGGAATGGATGTTGGACCCTCAAGTTTGCAAATCCCTGTTTCGTCAGTGGGGAACCCCGTCGGTGGATCTGTTCGCAACCCACTACAAAACTCAGCTCCCATGTTTTGTGTCCCCGTTCCCGGATGCGCGGGCCTGGGCAACGGACGCGTTGTCAATAAGCTGGGAAGGACTGAATGCGTACCTGTTCCCGCCGTTCAAACTCCTGTTGAAGGTGGTCAACAAGTTGAGAGTGGCCAAAGGACAGTTCATCCTAGTAGCCCCCTGGTGGCCAGCAGCTCCATGGTTCCCAGAGCTGATGGAGCTGAAAAAGACGGAGCCGATCCCTCTGCCAATCACAGAGAGCTTCTTAACCCAGCATCGTGGGAGAACCCTGCACCAAAACCCTTCCATGCTGAATCTTCAAGGGTGGAAACTCTGAGGAAGAATTTGGTGAAGGAGGGATTTAAGGAGGTAGTGGCTTCCAGGATTACAAAGTGTTTGAGGGAGTCCTCGCAACGTAACTACAATGCCAAATGGAAAAAGTGGTTCGAGTGGTGTGTAAAGTCAGACTGCGACCCATGCAACCCGGACCTACGAATGCTGACTTTGTTCTTTGAAGAGCTATTTACCAAAGGCTTGTCCCCAAGTGCTATCAAGGGCTATCGTTCGGCCATTAACTCGGTGCTGACATGCGTAGGGGATCCAAAGACTGTTTCCAATGTGGTGGTTTCCAAACAGGTGACAGCCTTTGAAAATGCAAGACCAAGACAAACGAAATTGTTCCCCAAATGGAATCTGCCGTTGGTGCTAAAAAGTTTAATGGGCGCCCCATATGAGCCAGCTAGAAATGCGTCCATTCTATCTCTATCCCAGAAGACGGTATTTCTAGTCGCTTTGGCCTCGGCAGCACGTCAAAGTGAGTTGGCAGCCTTCACCAGGGATGACGGTCATATTCGATTTTCCAAAGACTGGTCGGAGGTATTTTTGACGTTTCCGGCCCATTTCCGAGCGAAAAATTGCAAACCGGGAACAATACCAAAGCCGGTACGGATTAAAGCTCTAAAAGGATGTGGACAACTAGGGAACCAGGAACGTTTGCAGTGTCCCATTAGAGCGTTGCGGTTCTACCTATCCAAAACAGATAATAAAGAAAGAGGACTGCAAGTTCATAACAAGCATACTCCACTGTTTTTGGATGTGGACTCAAACAGTGGTGAGATTATGGATAAGGGAGTGTCACCCTTCAAGTTGGGGAAATGGATCTGTGCCGTAATTAAAAGAGCATACTTGAACGGACAGGATCACGAAGATCTCCCCGCTACAGTTAGAGCGCATGAGCTACGGGCATTAGCCGCATCATGGGCGTATGGTTGTGGCACACCTTTGGATGAGGTGGTAACAGCGTACTCTTGGAATAGCAGTACCACCTTCATCAAACATTACCTGCGGGAAACTTGTGGGCTTAGAGGAGAGAATGTGGTGAGGGGTCATGGGGTGGCAGGAAAGGAGCTCTAATGACGTTCCACCGGATAGGGTCACCCTTAGTGCAGACGGAGGTACACACTGGTGAATGAACTATAGTGCTAACTCAGACTGAGGGAGTCACCTCGAGTGTAGACTAGGGACACCCAGTCAACTGAGCACGGCAGTGAAGTAACTGGAAGAGGAGACGAGGCCAACTGTGTAGAAGTGGTAAGTTGACTTATTCCATGTTAAAACAGTAATAGGCAAGCTCTCCCGGGTTCAGTGAGGTTTTTCCCCACCGCCTGAATGACAAATTCAGCATAATTACTGAAGTAAGTATTTGCAGGTAGTAAGAAACGATAATTTTAAAAGGTAAAATTAGTTTTTACTAACCTAAATACTTACTTCAGTAAGAACCCGCCCGCCTCCCCGCATTCACTGAAAGGAGAGTTCAAAATGTGATAAGGGGAACAAACAAGATGGCGGCCTCCTAGTTACGAGTAGCAGCGCCCCTGGCGGGAGAGGAGAGAAAGTTTGGATACAAGCTAAAAAAGGGAGTTTTTTAGTTGATAAATGAGCAGTGATAGCGTAAAATGATGATTTTAAGCATAATTATTGAAGTAAGTATTTAGGTTAGTAAAAACTAATTTTACCTTTTAAAATTATCGTTTTTTCGTAGAATTGGCCTACCTAGATTTTGTGGGCCCTCGGGCAGCCAGAACTCACCAGTCTGGCAATAAGTTGAACTGGCATCCTCCTCCAGTGGTTGGATAAGAATGCCACACTAGCATTTCTTGTCAAGGCAAGGTGAGAGCGTCCTTGTCGCACTCACGTCGGCTTACAAGTATTCAAATTTCATCGTAATCCTTTCAAACTTCAATAATATGTACACGTGTCAGACTTGGGCGTCATATGGTCATCTAGATACTATAGAGCGGTCAAAACCTTAAGTACTTTTGTAGATTATGTAACTGGAAAGCTTTTTATGTGCACTGAATCAGTTTTTGCTGGCATAGTAACATCGTCGTCACTTCCGGTCCACCTCCAAATTTCGTGCCACCATACGACTTTAAAAGACTAAGCTGTAGCCCAACTGGCCTGAACTTCATCATCTGATAATGATGTGTATATTTAATTATTTTTCAGAATCCCAAATCGACATCGACGCGAACCAATAGCCTTGTATCTGCAGCCAGTACAGCATCTCTGAATGACGATGACGACGATGATTTTGACGACGATGATGACGATGATGATGACGATGATCTCATGGATGGTGAGTTTTTTTGCTTCTGTAGAGCTGCAACCTAGTTTTCTATAACAATAAAACACTTCTAATATTATAACATCAATAAATAAATGTACATGTGTTATAGACCTTGGTGAAGACGTCTTTTATCAGAGAGTAGAGTATATTAGCAATTCTGTCACAATTGTTAGAAATAATGCTTCCTTCTAAAATCGATGTAAATTAGCTTTCTTGTAGGCCAAGTAAATGTATTTGATGATGGTTTTTAGCACAATTCTTGCAACCTAACAAAACTACAAACTCAAAATATGATGGCAAATTAACCCACCATCACACTAGGACTGCACATTGATGAGCATCCCCTTCAGTAAGCATGGACACAAAACAGTATTGTTGCTGGTTTCCAAACGTCTCCATCAACACACTACAACAAAATTGATCAACAACGAATATCCCCTTCTGAAACAAAAAGGCAAATAAATACTGACAAACACCCCCTTCGGCAACAAAGAGAAAACATGTACACCAATGATGTCATCGAATTGTTGCTCATTCAATAACAAAACCAAGGAATGTGCTGGACCATTGTAGGTTCAAAAGGGTCCGGGACACTATTAAACAACTAATGGAAAGCCAGAACTATCGTATGTGTGTGAGGTCACAAACAGCAGGAAAACCACGAGTGTCATTAACTACGCAGTGTTAAAAAATGAAAGACCAAGGAAGTCTCTTCTACTCCTATGCCATATATCCTCCAAAATCCTGTTAATTTGCGTGACAAAATGCATAAAAAAAATTTTGCTTTGTAAATACTTCTTCAGAAACAAATTGTTTGTCAATATTTCACCATACAAGACTGTCCAAGACTGAACACGTTGACGTCATTGTTTGAATTCCTCTACTCCTGTCTCACCTGTCTCTCCCCCCCACTCTCCTCTCCGTCCTCCCCCTCCTCGTCCTTTCACCTTTTCTTATTTTTGTGTGGGATAATTGCGCCCTCCTTTTCCTGAGGGTGTCGTCGTCTTTTTTTTAAATTATAGCTTGTATTCTTTATTTAATTATACTATTTGGGGGGGGGGGGGGGCCGGCCTAATCCACATTACATTGACATACAGAGTGATTACATCTTCCTCCATTCCCGCAAACTGAACCCCTCCCAAAGGTGTTAAGCACTTTCTTTTAGCCGTTTAAGGTGACTAACTCATCCCGTAATAATCATTTGGGTGTCATCTTTTACAGCAAAAGGAGATACGTTGGGGTTAGAACTGTTGCTGGTTATTTCATGGTTGTTTAGCGAGATAACAAAGTTTACCAAGCAATAAGCATGCAACAACGCTCAAGCGTGTAGTTCATTGTTATCCAATTTTTTTAAGTCATTGTTTACCCATCCTTATCCTTATGCTTTTTGAGGCGGGGGAATTATATATTAGAATGCCCGTTGTTGCTGGCGTGCCCTTGCAACATTGATTAAGTAGGGCTGTAGACTAATGAAGCAGTTTCCAGTTTCTTTACTGTTTGCCTGGGTTTCCATGCTTCCTCTTCCGCCTTCCATACATTCAAACATTCTGTGAAGTAAGCACATGACGTAGTTGTAATTGGTGACATCAACGGCAGGGCTCATAGGTCAATTTTGACAATGATTAACAATGATTTCATGCGTGACATGCGTTTAACAATTATTAGACATGGCCTTAGCTTAACAATTGACATGAACATCGCTCTCTTGTCCCATTTTATCACCCTGACAGTTCTACAACCCCATGTCCGATTCTGGATTTGTTTTTGTGCTAAACCTTACTCAGACAACCGTCTACTGCATGCAAAGTGTGGTTAGGACAGTTCTTGTGGTTTTCGCGTTACACGCGGTTTCCATTGGAGTGTGATCGTAGTGGAGCTCCGCTCCATTAATACCTTCAGTTTTCGGTCTTTTTGCCTTACCAAATAAACTACCTTACATTTTTAAAAGTCCAGACTAGCCAAAGCAGTACTCATTTCCTGATTTTGTGGACATCAATAATTGCCTGCAAAATTCCAATATTTTAGTATCATGACACATACATTTAAAGGGCAAATACATCCATTTTGACATGCATGCATTACTTTTGGATCATTTACACAATAACTTAACCGCAAGAATTGCGGTAAGAATACGTTACGTACGTCCGATACAACAGTTTAATTATTGTTCACCAAAACACGACATGGAGACCGCCATTGTTTTGCTGGAACGCGCAGAAATTAATGCCGACTGATGTCACTCTTCGATTTCGACTCGCAGCCGGTTGAGATAGCTCTCTTGGCTGTGAGAGCTCGAGCGTCTGACGGCCTTAGCTGGCCACTACAACTGACGGCCAGCTAAGGCCGTCGGACGCTTGAGCTCTCACAGCCAATAGAGCTATCTCAACCGGCTGCGAGTCGAAATCGAAGAGTGACATCTGTTGGCATTAATTTCTGCACCTTCCAGCAAAACAATGGTCAGACAATGGCGGTCTCCTTATCGTGTTTTGGTGATGCAATAATTAAATTGTTGTATCGGACGTACGTGACGTATTCTTATTGCAGTTGTTGTGGTTAGTTGAAGTGTATGCGATCCAAAAGTAAAGCATGCATGTCAAAATGGATGTAATTGCCCTTTAAATAGATGTAGTGGCAGGAAGAAAAAACACCACAAATTGCTTAGTCTCATTCTGTGTTCACCATTTACGACTGCCAGATGTGTGAATTTGTAAGATGCTTTGGCAAGTCTGAATTGGATGAAATGTAAAGTCTTTCATTTTAATATGTTTCACCCTCTCATGAAGGCATTGCTAAGGCCATATAAACGTTTTAGTGACGCAATATTTAGCGTGTTGAACTGAAAACCAATAAATTCCTAGAACTAAAACTTGACTTTCATCTCACCTGGAATGCATATTCACCACACTAGCAGTAAAATCTCTAGAGCTATTGGCCATTTTGCACACCTTGAGTGGTATCCTTTCTACGAAAGTTCTCATTCAGCTTTATCGTTCTCTTCTTCAACCCTTCTTAAACTACTGTATGTAACATTGACATTCACGAATACCAGCAAAACAAATAAAATAGATTACAAACACCCATTCCCCATCCCCCAAAAAAGCAATAGTCTGCTGAATTCTATACCGACTGGCTTTTCTGAATTAAAGCTACCTATTCTCAATTATATCCACCTCAGAGCCAGTCTACATCTTCAAACGTAAATGTAGACTACTTAAATTAAATGCTGTCGCACGAGATCGTAACACAATATTGGCCAATAAATGCTACCAGGAATTTCACAGGATGTCCAAAAGTTTTACTTCCCTCATAAGCCAAATGTCACATGTGTGGAATGAGATCCCAGATAATGTCAGCGTGGGTGATAATTTGTTGAGGTTTTGAATGAGATATATCTCTCATTGTTAGCAAAATCTCGCCTTCTTCACTAACACGCCAACTTTACGGAATATAGTCTATTTCTTACATTTTTGGAGAAGAAATGTTCTCCATCTTCAGAAAGTCCCTCGAAAATGCCGCTACCACGGTACAATTACTTCACATGGTTGTCACACAAGATTCAAACTCTCCCAATTACTATCAGCTCTGTCTCCCTGGCTTTTGTTTATTGTCCCCTCAAGCTAGAGGTGTTTAATTTCAGTTTGCGTTTAAGTCCAAACTTTTTTGCTAGCACCCTTCAGAACCGTAAAGAGTCAGATGATGTATAATAGAATGGATAGTTTTGAAAGTCTTTGCGGTTCTGGAGGGTGCTAACAAAAAAGTTTGGACTTTAAAAATGCAACAGCAAATTTTTTTTTTAGATACCACCCTGTATTGTTAAAATTTTTCTTTACAAAGTTACGCGATATAAAGCCACCCATTCATTCACGCGTGCGTTGAGCCCCTTGTTCAAACCACTGAGAAGTTGCGTTGCAAAAACTAGAAAAAAATTTTATAGGATATAACGCAAATAGTGTGTTAGCAAAATATTCTCTATTTTAGGCTGACTACATGCATTCTTCAAACTTAGATCTTTATATTTTAAAGAAATGTGGTCTGTTAATTAAAATAATTAATAAACAAAAATGCCTGTTGCCTGCGGCTTAAATTTTGAACTCCGGCAGTAATCCAAAAAATTTATCTACATGTCCAAATGTTTTAGTATACATTTATTGATGTTGCAATAGTAGTTTTTCTGTAGCGTGTGTGGCTTCAATCTATTTACATTTATCGCCTTTCATTACTGAACTGTTTTGTCTATTCAGTCAAATTTTTTTTTTTGCATTTCCTTATTCAGTCATACATTTTTTCGTTTGTCACTTTTGTATATTTCAGTGGCAAAGGATCTGGTGCAGCTGAGTTCTGAGAGTCCTCCAGCCACAACAGATCAAGAGGAACGCCATAGTGTAGGCAGCTTAAGCAAGGGGACGTCAACTGAGGTACGCATTGTATTTGTGCGTCGTGATTCGGTCAAGAGGAGAGTTACCTTGTATCCAAATCACTATCTACAAGGCATGGGGAAGACAATTTTGTAATTGCTGTTAGTCAGGGTAACCTCATGAAAATGAGTTTGAATGACTTAAAGGAATGCATGAAGGAATACATGAAATACATGAAGGAAGCACCTTGGATGCTTCCTTGGATCCATCCTAGATTTCTGGATTATTGTTAAAAGGTTCAAATCATGACTGAGGAATTGATTTTGAGTGGTCTATACTGTATCAACTAATTTTTGCGTCGAGATTTATTGAGACTACTGATTTAACCTTGATATGCAATGGGAGGTGTGATGATATGCAGTCAATCATCCAGGGAGTACAATTCTCACATAAAAATTATTTAGTTAATTTTTCAGTATTATAGGAGTGACTTGGGCCACGGGTAGCCGTGAGCACTGGGGCGTCAGATTCGATAGTCGTCTTGGTCCCGGCTGTACATCTCTGGCTTCTTTATGATCTGGGTTCCATCCTGGTGAAGGGCAATGTATATGTACAGGTTTTTCTCTTATTGTTTCCCGCCCGTTGTGTGGAGGTTTCTTCCGGGTACTCTGTTTCCTCCCTCACGCGGCAAAAAACAACCAATATGATGGAGTACGTTCTACTTAACATCTGCCGTTTGAGCCTTCAAAAAGCTCTAAGCTTATTGGCTAACACCTTCTATTCTATTCTATTCCATCTTAATCTTGAAATAGTCTCAGTTTTGACAGTGTCGGTTTCTTATCGGTAAATTTCCTTCCTACATTGTCTCGTTTCGACCTATGCACTTATTCTGTCATCTCAGTATTTTAACATAATTCAAGTAGTTCAGGACCCCACAGGGTTAATGTCCAATGTCTGGTATTGGACGCTGAATTTCAATGCATCGTTACCACGCAAATATTTGCGTATTTTCTTCTCCTGGTTTGCGCAGTGCAAGATGCCTACCTCTCAATGACGAAGTTTTATCCGAGAGAAAAACTCTGCATCATTTCTTTCATAATAATGACATGTTTAAGTTCCATTATCCTGCACTGTACGTTACTCCCTATTAATTACTCCTTATTTACTTAAACTCGTTTTTCATATTAGCCTCATGCTTGCCTTATAACGAAAAATTTAAAAAATGTTTTTTCCCCGCACCCTATTTTAGGATAAATTAATATTTGTTTCATGTTTTCTTAATAAAGGTAAAATAGATTTCTATCTATTGCGTTTTTCGTGACGATGGTCAACATGTGTTTTATATGTTTTTGTTAATGACAATTGGTATATGGATCAAACTATGGTAAAATCCACCCACATTAGTCAGTGGAGAGAGTGTTAGCGACGCGACCAAAGCCTGCTTACCACTGATCTGTTTGTATTCATCCGCGAGCTCCAACTCAAACAATGCTGCAGAAATAGCATAATACATTCGCGCGAATATTTTTAATGCTAATCATTTCGAATTTTTTAGGCAGTGTTACATTATAACACTTACACTTTATTGTTATTACATTTATTGTTTAATGCTTAATAGTGCGTGTTATTTCTGTTTTGCCAAATTTTAATAAACAGGAATGATTTCTTTCTTGTTCCTAAAAATGGCCGTATTGGTTTGGCCTTTAAAAAGACTGTATTTAGGAGCGTTAGGAGTAGGTGGGGTAGGGAGGAGGGGGGGGGTGCGGTAGAACAAACTGTAACGAATGTCTTACTTCATTCCTAACGTGATGCTTTCAAGCCAAAATTGTCAACCCTTTCCGAAACTCTTCACGCTTGCTTTTCAGAGTCAAGCCTGTTCAAACAAAGATTAATTGTGGCCAGCATTAACACGCATTTTCTCCAATAATAAATGTCCTTCCCCTACCCCCTTCCCCGGGAGAATTTGTACGGTACGCTCGAAAATACCTCTGCCGCTATAAAATAATAGCATATCGTCTCGTTTAATAACCGGGCTGTGACGCTGACTTTTCCGGAAAGCAAACACCAAATTCGTCTGTGAGAAATTTGGTACAGAATCGTATTCATTTACGGCACGTGCCACTTTCCAACAGTTGTAATGTCGTCCCTTCGACAAAAATCATGAACTTTTCCGAATTTCTGAAAGCGTAAATTCGTCACATTTTTATGTATGTGTGTCTGTGCATCGCAGTAAGGCTGTCGATAGAATAACGATTGTGATCGTACGGTGTTTTCGCACCTTCAATTAATGCACACAGTTCACAGTTCAACAACATCGTAATATCAAAAGTATTATTGCAGCCAAGCCTGCATGTCAGCTTTACGTTAACTCTTCTTTGATATTTTTTTCCTTTTTCACAGAATGGTATGAAGCGTTATGCATTGTTCGTATTTCGTTTGCATGGCGCAGTCAAACACCCATCACTTACTTTAAACTCGGTTCTGCAACGACAGATAGCGACTTCGGACACGCCGCCCAGCAATCGTGTTTCTTTTGCAAATCCACGAATAGATTTCTTTGATCATGTTGGCGGGGTTGGCTGCAGACATTCATTACAGTTTGCTTGTGGGAACTCGAAACGCACCTGCATAAGCCATCGCTTGCGCTGTTGTTGGCATCGCCGCCATCTTGGAACTACTTCCGTTTGGAAGACAAGTGGCTGTCAAAGTTTGCGATCTACTAAAAATACTGATCGACTATTTTTTTATGTGTTCAATAAAATTATGGTTGGCGAAATACCGTACCTGAATAGTTTCTGGAGCGTTTCATCTCTAAAACGTTTTGGTTGATGCTGGGAAAACACATACTACGTTAAGCCTACCGTCGTAATCCAATTTCAACACAGGCGTGAAGAGGCTCTAACGCATCGCTAACTCTCTCTCCACTGACTAATGTGGGTGGATTTTACCGTAGTTCCTTTGTGATTTTTTTCGTCACTTGTTGTGAAAAGACTGTCTTTTCATTGTACAAGGGTGGGCCACAAAAACTGGCGACCCGAAATTTTTCTAGTCCAAACTTTTTTGTTATTACCCTCGAGAACCGTAAAGGGACTTTCAAAACTAGCCGTTCTATTAGACATTATCTGACCTTGTACGGTTCTGGAGGGCACTAACAAAAAAGTTTGGATCTAGAAAATGTTGGGTCGTCGGTTTTTTGTGGATCACCCTGTATAAACACAAGTTCAGTTGGATTAATTTGTTCCTACCTTCTTCGGAAATAATGTCAGCATTTGACAAATTCCAGAACTGCACGAGACTTGTCAAGACTTCTCGAAGCAAGGTGAAAGTTTGTTGAGACGACACTGATATATATGAGGCTAAAAAAGTTGAAACGAGACTAAGTGTCATTTCATTCCCTAATTGCAGATAACTTACCCTACTAAAATTGTGGAGTATTTAATTATGGATACGTTTCTGTGAACGTAGCTCTGGCCAATAATGTTTAAGAGCGATAGGATTTTTTATTAGTATCAAAGCGAAACGTTGACATTTTCGGTGAGCAACTGCGGCCTGGTGGTGAACACCTGTGTCTGGATCGCAGAAACTGATGCGTGTGCTCCCGAGAACCACTGACCTTTAGAGTCTAACAATAACGTTGAATGATTGCCGCTAACTCTTCTTAGACGTATTGCCTTTTTACAGAGTACATATCGCGTGCTCTCACTTATTTCACACACAATTTATTTTTTAGACGTAAATTCAGTTATCCAAATATGCTTTGCCCCAATTAGTTTGGATAACCAGGTTTTTTACTGTACGTCGTTTATAAAATATTTTTTTATGTGTCTCGAGATACCACCTAATCTTGCCGTCTTCATGGTCACAGCCTTTTAATGCTCTGTCTCACCTCGATAAATTCTCTTGCATCTTGTCTCGTCTCGTTCCTTCTTACCGTGACTGAATCCCTGTTGTAAAGATTGAAATAAAAGCTTCATTTTTAAAATTATGTTTTGTATTTGTGTTTTGTGCATTAGCAGGTGCGAACAGATTCCATGTCAAGCCACGAAAGCTCATTAAAGGAAAAGGCTGGCAGTCCACGGACGAGAGGGCCCGCAAGCGACGAATGGGAAGAAGAAATGACAAAACCGGGGAAAAAGCCCAGCACGTTTATTGCTAAAGAATTATCTGATTTGATCGTTTACACTCAGGCTATTAAATTTCGTGGTACGAATTCTAATTCAATATTGTTTAATTCACTCCTAATTAAATCTACTTTAATTAACTTGAACTAGCTCGACAACTGCATCTATATTTATCTGTAAGCTTGTTTTTCTGACAATCGTTTTTGTTTTGTTCTTTTTGTTTGCATCGAAGTATTATTTTTTTTATTTTTAACTATGCATTGTGGTGTTTCCCTGTTGTCGTAGCAATTACTTTAGTTATTACGTTGTCAGGCTTGTTGCTATACGAAAACATGGACCTCCCACCAGTGCTTGAAACCGACAAACCCTGTATTACATCTGTTCTCTGGAAAAGTGAGTTGCATAAACAGTCCTCGTTCTTTCTTTGAAGACTAACATGGTGGTTGTTTTTGCACTAATGGGTTTTTGCACAATGCCGTAAGTAAATATTTTTTCTGAAGAGGCAAATTTTAGCATCCCCCCCCCCCCTAACACCCTCTTCCCCAGCTAGAACATGCAAAACCATTTTATTTTTATTGTACGGTACTTTTTCTTGATTTGCGTAATATAAGGCGCAATCAAAAAAAAAAAGTTTCAAAGACAGAAGCTAATAAATAGATCTTCCGAAACATACTTCCTGCCCCTCATCATTTACACTGCTGATTAGACTGAACTTAATCGGATACCAGTCTTGTGATTATTTCGTCCTATGCATTCTTATGTAATTCTTATGTCTACTAGCGTTAGGTTAATTTAACTTAGAATTGTTCTTCTACTCTTCTAACTTATAATAATTGTCAATAAGCATGTCTTGAACACGGCGCAAACATACTTCTTGGATCAAACAAATATAGAATGTCAATGGGATGCTAACCTGAAATTTCTGTCTCAAACCCCAATTTTTCGAAAAGTATTAGGACTTTTTTAAGTTTACTATTAGTTACCCGCATTTATTTGTAGTTTCGTCCCACATCCCACTTTTCCGACTGAGGTCCAATTTTCCTAAATCAGATGTTTGGTTCCCCCCCCCCCCTTCCTTCCCCCAACGGACAATCCCACTTATTTTCAGCACGGAATATACATAAATATGAACTATAAATTATTTTAGAAAGTCCAGAACAATACTTTAGGACGTAACTCTCCTTTTAAAAATCACTGGACGTATCTGTCTGTGTGAATGTTGGTACTTCCCCACATTGGTATGGGTTAAACAGAAGTTAACAATTGTTTAGTAGAGGGATTTTTCCTTAGTTTCCCTAACATTTTCGTGCCAAATTTGGCAATCGTAGGAAACGCCAGAAAAGTGCAGGCAAAGGTTGATATTTTGAGCAGAAATGTGGTTGCAGTTTAAAAGTGTACAATAACTATTGTAACTGGAGAATTGCAACAAAGGGAAGTTTACAGCTCTATAGACAAGTGCCATTATGTGGCCAATAATCTAATCTTTAGTTTTCGGTTGGTAACGACGGCCTGGTGTTGAACACCTTTACCCGGATTGCAGAAGTTGCCGCTCTCGAGGTATTTCTCAGTTGGCTTTTAGTTGTGGGTAAAAGTAGGCAATGGTCAACACAACTGATAACACATATATTGTTACACGTTCAACGTAAATTGAGATATATGCCTTCTGACAAGGCAAATTTATAAAGACATGATACGCACGAAGTTTAATTTAAGTAAATTTAATTATCCAACTATGTCTTGCCCAGAGGTTTTTTACTGTACATTGTTTACAAAATGTTTATTTTTTTTACGTGTCTCGAGACTACCACCTAATCTTGCGACCTTCATGGTCACATCTTTAAAGTCTCGGTCTTATCTCGATAAATTCTCTTGCGTCTTGTCTCGTCTCGTTTTGTCTTACCATGACTCAATCCCTATTGTAAAGATTAAAACGAGCGCTTTAGATTTAAAGTCAGATAGAGCTATGAAAACCTGGCTAAGGGCAGAACTATGGTTGCTTGGGGCAACATTTCTCAAAAATACAAGAGGCAGCTCAGATGAAAACAAGCACTTCTTTCCTCCTTGTTCGAAGCGTATTACAGCTATTTGCAACCAACGCTTAAAAACAATTTGCACCTTGTTCATAAAAAAATTAAAAGGTTAAAAATATGAGGGACTCACCGTGAACAATGTTAGCTGGTTAGTAGTGGCCACGTTGGAGAGTGACATTGTAACTCTCCACCCTCATATTTTTAACCTTTTAATTTGTTTGTGAACAAGGTGCAAATTGGTAAAAATAAAACTTTGTGCATATCATGTCTTTCAGAGTTTACCTTGTCAGAAGGCGCAGAACTTAATCCAGCCACTCACAATTTAATCTCGACAAGGTACACCTGATTCTAAGCGTTCTGAAATGTTGCTGCTGTTGCTGTTTCTATCAGGTGATGATACCTTGCACACGAACGGAAGATAAATAATATAGTAGATTTTGTTTAGCACTTTCGTAAGTTTGATGTTGACTAAATTTGCAGTTTTTTAACTGGTTCCGTATATATACTTGCCTGAAGCTCCAAGCTATTGGAAATTTCTTTTTTTTTTTACTTTGTTTTTTTTTTGTATCTTTTATTGCAGAAGGCAAGCTTGAAGGGTCGGCATCTCCTGCCGCCCGTCGCACGCCTAGCACCGCCTCCTGCTACCAGGTGTCATCATTGAATGAGAACACTGCCAAGAAACTCTGCCGCAAGCACCCTCTGCGCATTCTTGCATATCCTTGATCTACTATAGCTAATTCAAATCTCACTTGCACTCTCTATTTTGGTTTTGTAGTGTGACAGAAAGAGTTTTGTTCAGTTTTAAACATTTTCATAGAGCTTTTAAAGCCATGTTGCCATAAACCTGATATGAACTGCATTAGAACTTAAAGAATGATTATGGTCACATATGAAAGGCAGGTGAAATGGATTTTATTGCATCTTCTGGATCTCGACATACAATATTGGTTTTAAAATATGAAAACAATTTATGTAAATTTGATCATGGCTCAGACCATGAACCACGTCAGAGTCGGACTGGGTATGAAAGGGCGCCTGTGCCATTTTTCGAAATAACCGGGGAGGGGCGCCATGCGTTTTACAGGAAACTTCAAGTTATGGTGCCTCCAACCGTCAAGGGGTTTGGGGAAGAGCTCTAATCTCCCCAAGCAGAAGCAAAGTCTGTGGTTCGAGCTCAAGAAGCTTTACTTATTTTCATATTCTGTCGTCATTTCTGGCTTCGGAGTGCATTCTTCAATACACATTTTACATTTCAAGTAATGCTAGTTTTTGCAAATTTTGGAGTGGGTTAGAGAGAGGGGAGTGAGTTTAAAAAATGCATTAAAAACGTAAGTAAAGGGAGGGAGAACAGAGAAGGGAATTACTGCGTGAAAGGAAAGGTTATCAGCGGACAGGGAATCCAAAACCATTAGACTATACCAAAGGGGTGCCTTAAGTATGGTAGCCTAAGGGCGTCTGTACCATTGGCACTATGGCCTGTCCGAGCTTAAACCATATAAACTATGCTGTGCTAACTTTTTGTTAAGAAAAGAATTTTTTATTGAACTATTTGAAGGAGTAAACTTGAGAAGGGGGGAAAAGGAGCCAAAACTTAAGGAAGGAGAACTGACGATTATCAAACTGAAAACAGTTATCAGATAGAAGGAACTATGGTTGTCAGAACTCTGGATGTCAGAACTATGGTTGCTTGGAGCGACATTACTCACAATTACAAGAGGCAGCTCAGAAGAAGACATGCACTTCTTTCCTTCTGTTTGAAGCATATTATGGCTGTTTTCAACCAAGACGATCAATGTGTCCGTGCAGGAGTCGGTAAACAACTTTTTCAGTTTCAGTAAGCGTACCTATGGGGAATTGAACCCATGACCTTCGAAACTAAATGCCGAGGGCCTAGCACTGTCAATATGGCTCTGTGGTAGGACCTCGGCATTTGGTTTCAAAGGTCATGGGTTCAATAACCCACTCAGGTTGTCTGACGTTTAAGTCCAAAAGGCATCGTCAATAGGGTTGCATCCATATTTATTTAAACTACGTCATAATACCACGATATTATACAATAATTCTTTAAATGACACCAAGATGACCTTTCGATGATAAATAGTTTGGTAACTGTACCACGATCCACGAGTTATTGAATGGATATCTTTGTTACTGAAGCATAAACGCGCGGTAAACATTTTCCCTCTAATCAATCAGCTGCTTTTTACCAGTAAGACACAAAACACTTTCGGTAATAAATTAATAATGCTGTATATAATCATACGTGTGCTTTTATATGTTAGACACTAAATTAGTTCAGGTGACATGAGGCACGTCAATGAAGTGACTCGTAGCACTAAAATGATGTGAGGGTTTGCTAGCATAGTAGCATGGGTTACCCATAACGTAGCATGGATTACACATAACGTAGCATGGATTACACATAGCATAGTACATATTAGTATCCCTTGGTATGGGAGATAGATCGCTGCTGCAAGTAAACGCCAGTTCGCAATAAATGACATTCATTTTTTTTTACGTGTTATGTGTTACCCATACTACTATGTTAGCAAGCCCCCATATCATGTGAGTGTTACCAGTCACTAAGAAAGATTTGCTGGGGAAGACGGTATTATTAACTACGTGGTCTTTTCAATATTGATTATTCCAGTTTTTTTCTTCTCATATCTAACAGTACTCGAGGGCACCATTTCAAATTGCGGGGAAAATTATCCCGGCTCACTATATTAGACAATGTAATTCTCGCTGGTTTCTGTTGTTTCAGCACCCAACCTATCATGCTTTAAGGCTTGCCTTGGTGCGTAGAGGAGATAATCCCTTTGGGTTCTTTTCTTGGAGTGGTGGGGGGGCGGGCTTTTCTCGACGCCGTTTTCTTCTTCTTTATCTTTACGTTTGTTCTTGCTGTTTAAGCGAATAAAGTTAGGTTCCTTGACATTTCTGCACTCACACAGAAAGGCATGTAATGCGCACGTATCCGGCTGGCATGCGAATTGACTCATCCAACTTCAATCCTATCATCTTTTGGGCCTTTGGTATTCAGATGGTGGCTCTCAACTATCAAACGGAGGGTAAATATTTTATTTATTTATTTTTCGCTAATTGATGTTTTTCTGTTTTACTATTGGATGGTATCATATGCTGTTCAGTGGCATAAAAACATTTCCAGAGGTTTTGAACCAAGCCAGCTAGCGAGGTTTTGGGGAGTGGTGTTAGCTCACACAGTGGGGTCAGCCCAAAGCTGACGCATTTTACGATACATCGCTGTAGTATCTGGCTTCTGGACCTTTTTCCCAAAACTCCAGTTTTGTACAGTGGCGAAGGTGGGGAGGGCTTCCCCTTCCCTTCGCCACTGTACAGAACTACAGGTGTTACAAAATAAACAAGGCTAGTACAGCCATTAGTTTACGATTATGAGTATGTTATTACATACTGAGTCTCTAAATCGCATATTAACAACCCCAGCAAAGCTTTGGGGCACCCCACTAAAATGGTTTAAGGTCAGAAATCGTGAATTTACCTAGTTACAGCCGCACTGGAGGGGGTTATGTAACTAGGTTATTTCACGATTTCTGACCTTAAACCATTTTAAAACGTATTTTTTCTGCTAGAAATTGGCTACAAGCGTCATACATTCAAGGAAATCAATGTTTCTCTCCCCTTAAATCGTGCGTTTTCTCCACCAAAATTAATTAAAAGCTTTATACATAAAGCAAACTAAATAATCTAGTAGACTAATAAACTTAAAATCCCCAGCAAAAGGCGTTGCGTTTATTCTAAACCGAATCCAGACGATGTACATGAATCGTCGCATAAACAACGAATTTTTCGCGATGGAGTTAGGCCTAAACACCCTCCCTGGACAGAAGTACGATTCGAAAACGAACTGTAAATTTGTTACGGCCCACCCACTTCTTGTATCGACTTAATTTTAAAAGCTCATGGGCATTTTATAGGCGATTTACGGTAATATCATGTTTTTGTTACGTGCGCCTATGCGTCTCGTCCAGGGTTAGATAGTTTAAGAGAGACTAGGATAGCAAGAACCTTCTAACATGCTAGGAAGATAATTACAGTTCAACTAACTGTACACAGAGGGCACCAGGGTCATTACTAGTGATTTTCTGATCACTAGAAGCATAGGAAAAAAAACTTCTCCTGTTTGACCTAGTTAAACTTTATTAGGTATGTAAGGATTGCTTGGTGAGTTCATGGCAATGCATATTAAGAGAAACAAAAAAAAAGAACCACACACATACGGAGGCCTTATTACCTATGGCAGCATCCAGTAGAAGATAGTGCACGTGGTGAATGTTTGGAACTCTCTACCTGATGATGTTGAGGCTCCCTCAACTGCTGTTTGTAAAGCTAAACTTTAAAAAATGTGAGCTTCAAAAATTTTTAAGATGATCTTCTGAAGCTGTGGGGATGTTTTAAAAGTCAGCGGCTTACGAGTCGCTTGGAAGCGGGACACGCGTTCCTATTTTTTAATTCAAGCTGCTTGCCGCTGAGAAATTTTTTCGTAGTTTTTAAAGTTAGGTTATTTGGCTCGCCAGTGGCTGCCAAGCCGCTGGCAAGCCAAGTAAGCGAGGAAAAAGGGTGCCGAGTTCGCTGAGCTTACGGAGCCAATGTGGGGGCACGATGTGCGCATACGCCATTGCCGCAAAGCAACAATCGGCAACAATCATCATACATGCGATAAGTCTACATGATACGTGCGTGATAAGTACGATATTGATAGCTGTCAGCAGTTCAATTGCTTAGTCTTTACTCTCATCATCTTGAACACTACTGATAATGTGATAAAACGGAGAAAAGAGATATAATAACTGATTTTTTCACTTGCCGGCCATGTTTGTGCTTAGTAAGATTCAAATAACGTCGTTTTTAATCTCAGCTTGAAAATCGGGACATGCGGAGGAAGCCGAGACCAAGCAAACTCAGTGCTCAGCAAGCAAACTATTTACTCTTATACATCCCTTATGGTGCCATATTCTTGTAAATTTTCTTTTTTAGCTTATTTTTTTTTACATCCTTGTTTATAACCACTGAAATAACGTCAGCCACCAGATCATTGTACCTATTTGCTAAGTTAGGGACACTTAGCTGTCCTCTGCGCTTTAGTTGCGACAAATATTATATTATTAGAAATGTACTGCTGCCATATCCCCTAGATAATCATACAGACGATAATTGACCAATTAGTGTGCTATCGTTTTGTGTATCCATTTTGCTTATTATTTTTAATTCTGTGTGCCATTTTTTATCTATTACCTGTTCAGATGTTGCCCTTCATATCAACACGGCCATGTTCGAGCAAAATGGACGTGCAGGCTACGTTCTCAAGCCTAGAGTCATGTGGGATCGGAACCACGTCATGTACCACCGCTTTAACCCTTGGGAGAAAGAATTGGATGGCCTCCATGCTGCTCTTTTCACCCTAACTGTAAGTATGCAATACGTGATGGTTAAAACTTCACCCTGAGAATCTGTAAAATCAATACGCAAAATTGTTTGTTGTTGAAATTCTTTCTACCTCCTTTTTTAAGTATGCAAGCTATAGTTCAAAATCAATTGAACACTAAATGCTAAAAATAGTGTTAGAGGAACGTTCACCTTCAACAGAAGCCTACAGTTCCCACAACTTCGTCTTTTTCCATCTGTCTGGAGGTTTAGTTATTGAAGTCGATCGAGGTAGGGCAGTTGTTGGATAGCTTTGCATCATTTTGTAAGACTCCACAAACAAGACTCATGACATGAAATATGTGACATGTAGCAAGGTCTGGCAATCTGAATAAAACCAATCCAAAACTGAAAAGAGACAATTTTAAACAAAGTTGTGAAAGAGATGAAAGCTAATGGCCAAGGTTGGTGTAAACTTAATTTTGCTGGTAACGTGCTCCACGTGGAGTTGGAACTTAGGCTGTCGTCCACAAGAAATCCGAGGTCAACATGAGACCTCTTGACTGTGATGTCCTTGTTGTTGATACGATAGGTGCATAGCCAAAGGATATAGCCAAAGTTCATAACCACACATTTGTTTAGGATAAATATAATTTATTTGTTACCAAGCCAATAAGTTTCCTTTTTAGTAGGCACTAATGTTATTAGATTGGTTCTGTTTATTCACTGTTGGCATGGCCGTAGGAAGCGGTACGGCTGGTACGGCATTTGCCGTACCACTTTTCGGCACACAAGTTTTAAAATACCATCCATCCAAACACACACAGCGCGTCTGCTGTCGTCAAAGTTTTGAAGACGCCGAGCTTCGATGAGCGGCCTCTGTCCCGCTAGCATATAAACCAAGGAACTGTAATATAACATCACGTAGTGCATCTTCTATTTTCCTCACACCCTACGAAGGACAATGAGCTTGACCAAGAGAAGAGGGTTTTGGGGGAAAAGAAGTAAAAGAAACGCTTAAGTAAGCTTCAGCACGTGGTCAAAACCAAACTTCGAAGAAAGCCCAACACAGCAACAGATTATATAACTTTCTCAAAAATAAGTTTGAAGCCACTAATAACGGAATAGAAAACGTCGTCTGCATCCGAAAGGGGGGGGGGGGGGAGGTGGAGACGAATTATTACATGCTACATACATACGGGTAAGGTTCTAAAATAAACTGACGTAAATAAAAAAAATAAATCGTAAAAGAAAGGGTGAAAGAAGCAAACAGGCTGCATTAAAGGTTGGTTTTGCTAGAGAAAGAAATAAAAGCCAACTACCCCGTCTAGGACTCAAACACAGGACTTCCCACCGACCTCACGTAATTTAACGGCTTAAATAAACACAACAATTTGCTCTCTTCCTATCAAAATCTTACACTTAATAGCACAAAGTCGCTTCATGGCCGAAATTGGGGGAGGTGGGGGGAGGAGAGCACCAAATAAAAAGTCACTGTCGGTCAGGAAAATGCACCCCAGTCGGTGGTGCGAACGACAAAAAGCAAAAAAAAAAAAGTTCCACCCACCATAAATTCCTAGATCCGTCCCTGCTGTGGTCCACATTTTAACTAAAAAAAAGAAAAACTTAAACATTTGTTCAAAACATGGCCTCCAGAGTCAGATGAGGCACTACAGTACCAGAAATTCCCTCAACTTCCGTGGTTCTGCCTGGGACCCTGCTGTGGGAACTTCAGTGTCCCCCAAACCCCCTAGCTGATTTGGTTAGGCCGTACCACTTTTAATTTGCTTCCTACGGCCCTGACTGTTGGTAACAGTACAAATCCATGAGAGATGATCTCTACTTAGCACCATTGAAGAAAACAGAACTATCCGGGCCAATGGTATACGGCTTCAAAATTGTTAGCAATTCCCTCTAAAGTGCTGTAGTTCTTTTGGAAAGTCCTTTATTGTTTTTATTGCACTAATCCTTCAAGACTGTATTAGAAATGGCATCGGTGCAGTAGGCCTTGTATTGAAAATTAAATCAAAAGCTCGATGCTGTACATGAAAGGTATCAACTTCAAGTCATTGTATGTAAAACTTAAGATTTACTCCCCTACAGCTAATGTGTCGTCAGTAGTCGTAACTGTTGAAACCTGTTCTTTGGACTGTTGATGAGTAGACTAGACTTCACACCCCCGATATTGCATGACCAAGTTGGCTGTGGATATTTAAAAAATATACGTAGCCCCATTGGGATATTGTCATGATAACAACAAAGGTAAATATTCTCAATTTTTACTGGAATAGGGACAAACTGCTTCGGATGGATTAAGACATGATAAAACGTGATAATCGGATGACTGACGTCATCCTCATATGTAATCCGCTAATCTTCCATGTTTTAATCCTATCTGAAGAAGTCCGTCAGTAAGGAGAACAAAATATTGAGGAATGCTGCCTATTTCACCACTTGGGTGAGAATTTTTATCCGCATTGTTATCATGCTGGAATATCATAAGTGCTACAATTTACAAATCTGAAACGTAAGCCTGTTAACACCTAGAAAATTCTTTCATTTCAGATAGTTTCTGGTCAGACGGTGTGCCCCGCTAACCACAGCGCCAGTCCCTTGGTAGAACTCGAAGTGCTAGGCCTGCCTGTAGACTCATTCAAGTTTAAAACTCATCTAGTTCAGCGAAACGCGCTCAATCCTATTTGGGATGAAACTTTTACATTCAAAGTGAGCACAATAAAAATGTAGTTAAGAATAACGTTTAGCCTGGCTCACAGTAAGCCGAAAATAATATTCTTTTGTGCTTGCAGGTACTCTTTGGAGACATAGCATTTCTACGCTTTGCAGTTATCGACGTAGGCACCAATCACATAGCAGCTCAACGTGTAGTGCCACTTCGTTGTTTGCGGCCCGGTATGCCCTTTCCGTAATAAAGTAAATCCAAATAATAACAACTGTAAATAAGGCAATGCTATGGCATGCCATCAGATTTTTTATTAAACATTTTTCGTTATCACATTTTAATTTTCATGACCACCCTGAATACCTATTAATGGATGTACATGGTCGATAATGAAAATTAAATTCCGACAAGGAATACCGTTTTCCGTTCACGGAAAACATTTTTCATTATCGGAATTTAATTGTCATTATCGGTTGTCAAATATGTAAGAATTCAATTTTCTACGGAGGCAGGAAACCGAATTCTCGTTAACGAAATGTGAAAAATAACAAGCCTTGCTAGTTACTGGATATTGATTTACCGTGAACGAAAAATAATTTTTTGTTAATGGAAAACGAAGGTTCGATAATGACAAATTATTTTTCGTTAACCAAAAATTGAATTTCCATGACGTTTCAATAAATTTATTTTACATTATCGGAACTTCCGTTAACAACAAATAAATTTCCATGATGTGCACTTATAATTACTTGTCGATGTCAAAAATGTTTCGTCAAAAAGGAAATAACAATTTTTTATTGTCGGAATTTAATTTTCCTTATCGACAATGTATTTCTGTTAACGGATATTCAAGTCTATAATGAAAATTAAAATGTGAAAATGAAAAATGTTTAATAAAAAATCTGAAATACATCGCAAATAAAATTATTTGTTTTGCAGCCGAGGTTGGAAATTTAAGCACCGCGATTTGTTTTTTTCAATTGACCCCATTTTTGTGTGTTTTAAGCTAACGATTGAAGAGCTTAAGTAGGCGACCTAAAAAAAAGAGAATACTCTGCTGATGTGCTATTTACTTCATCTCGTGTTTCATGCTTTTTAGTTCTTGCCAATGCCCCAAATTGATGTGGGTGTCCCAGGTCCAGAAGCAAGGGGGCCCAAATGTTTACATAAAACTGCTGCAAAATATGCCACAACCTTGAAGCCAAACTTTCAATCTTTGGGGGTCCTACATTTTACCGTTGTATCACCCTTTGAAAAAAGGCTACATTGTGGTAGTGGCCAACTAACGTCTGACTAGTTTGAGATTAAAAGCTTATTTGGTTTACTGGACTGTCAGTTTTGTGAACGTAGATGGCACACTGATTCGCATACACAAAAACAAGGCAACATAGCATGGAAAACAAAAGTCGAGATTTGAGAAAGTTGAGCAACAATCAGACTACGAGATTTTTTCTATTCGAGACCAACACGAGAATTTAAGAGAGGAGATTTTTTTTATAGTCGAACCCGAGTTAGATTTCTATTGTGATGCACAAATTGGCGTCAGTAGAAGTCTATACCGTATATGAGACAGAAGTGTGCAGCACGTCAACAAAGCAAATGTTGTTGTCTTGCTTTTTAACTATAACTGTTGAATCGATACTCAGTTTAAAAGTGTCAACCACTGCTAAAATAAAGATTATAGGCCAATTTCATTAATTTTTACTGTCAAATGTTACCTTTGGTTGACCTACACAACAACTGGATACAACAAAAGCGGTAGAAACATGTTACATAAACAATTTTGTTACTGCGTCACCACAAGACGCTTCGATAGGTGCTATTCTAAGCTTGAAATTTTTCGGACTAGGAGCCATCTGAGGTATCTCCATTTGCTGTGGGTTGTAAGATATCTGACAGACATTAACACTTAGATCAAGCATATGCTAGAGCTATATCGGAACAGAGTCCGAAGTAGTACCTCCACTGGAATAAATTTGGCACATTCCAACATCAGAGTAGAGCCTCTCGAATGTATGAATAAAAAGCCTGAAAGATGCAACATGCATACAATTTTTCTTAACGTTTCGGGTCAGTATGCGTCCCTTTATCAGGCGTAACTGAAATAAAAAAAATTGTTGAATAGTGCTCAAAAACAATACTTTTTTAAAATTTTAGTTACGCTTGATAATGGGTTGCGTACTGACCCGAAACGTTGCGAAATAGTGCATACATGTAGCACCATTCATTAATTCACATTTCAGTACTTATGGTGATGCAGTAATGAAATTGTTGTATCGAACGTGTCTAACAAGTTCCTACCGCTCCTTTTGTGTCCAGTTGTTATACTAGGTGATCCCAAGGTAATATATGCAATTGAAAAGCGATATAATTGCCTTTCAAAAAAAAAAAGGGGAAACAACGAGTAGTCTGTAATAGTCATCCTGGC
>JAHWFP010256098.1:0-30404 GCA_023313725.1 Lithobius niger
CTGTGAAGCAAATTATTTATTCGAAATAACAAATTAATTTTAGTAACATTCTGCAGTTACTTCAACTCTTCAGATTATAACTGCTTATATTTTTCGATTTTTTGAAATACTTGGTAATATGATTTTAATATAATTTCTGTAGCATAGCCTTGTGCTCGTCGTGCAGGGAAATGAAAACACCAATAAAAAGACAATACCTTTAATGCTTCGCAGAGAGATAATGATCTTACAATGGATATTCTGTACACATCGTCATCTAATAGCTCATCAATGGTTTCGTAGAAATCGTTGGCTTTCTGAATGGTTAATGATGCTGTTAAAAAAGTGTAATAGCTTTTGCTAACTATCAGCACAAGGAGCAATGCCATGAATAATACAATCTGACTGGACCGGTTTCGTGGTAATTCAGTTAGTCCTGTAAAAATGCATTTTATTACAAATTTCTCAGTAAAATATGTACGGCAAATCGGAATACATTAAATACACTAAAAGGAAGAAAATACGATCTAGTTCACTGTTATCGAAGTTACTACTTCATGTGTGAAGTAATACCAGCACCGGAATAGTTTTTGATAAAAATATAGCCTATAAAAGTGCACATGTAAAACAATAAAACACGACGTTTCGGAGATAATTTGCACCCCGTTATCAAGTGTGGATATCCGCACAAAGGCTTCGTACACAAATAAAAGAACACAAAATCATGTTATGGCAGACACATCTTAAAAATAAAAATTTTAAAAAGTTTAAAAACCAAGAACCTATGTATTGCTGGCCGAAACAGCAAATACAGTAGGGAGACCAGCAAGACGACTTCTTACCTGCACTCGTCTATTTCTTGCTTAACCCTACAATGACAAACATCTAAAATACAAGATTTGATTTGTGAGTGTTGATAACCAAATCTGTAAAGTAACCTCAAGACTAATAGCTAGCTGTTATCTTCATCACGTCAGTGTCTACTACAGTTACTTACTTACCAAATATAATCCTAACCGTAATTTAGGTAGGTCGGATCCTAACCGTAATTTAGTATCTCTACATTACTGTGTTTATCAAAGGAATTGCAACGAAAAAATATCCTGCTTGCCTATTAGTTTTTTCACATTTTACATCCATTTTTGTTTGACTTAGCAGAGTCAATACCAAAGGACTCATTAATAAGTAAATAACATCTAATTATTCACTCATATGCTACAGAAAGGCTACTATACGAACGTCCATACAATTATTAGCTTAGAAAATGTCTACACTTATTTCCAGTCAAACCAAACAACCATCACCATGGAATAGATAATTGTACAACTCCCAAAGTCTGGCTTGGAATTCAATCTGGCATTCACCAGACTTCACTTGCTCATGTTGGTTGCATCTTGGAGAAGCATCACGAGGTCGTGGTGCACGTTGGGACTGCTTTTTTCTGCTTGACGGCAAGATGTAAAAGTTGGCATTAGTTGCAAAAGAGTTAACTGTGCACTTATCCCTCCATAGTGAGGATGCACTAACAAACACCCAGCAATTATGTTCGTCGAAAAGAAAAAATTGGGTGAGATTTTGAGCAAGTTGATGGGTGGATGTTTATATTTGAGTCCTCTAAGGAGGAACAAGCGTGCATTAAAAATTCAGAGCTACTTATTAAACTATGGTACTGGAGGGTGACACCTTACTAATTCTGCAATAAAAATTAGTTTGGTCACAGTTGACTTTGCTTCTTTGACCAGTGTATGATTGTGTTTTTGCTACTGTACAGTCTTAGAACGTGTGAGCACTAACTTAAAAATTTCAAATTACTTATAACTAGGTTTGTTGTTGTTCAGTAGTAGTTGTGTATTATTGTGTATGCTGGAGCCTTATTGGGTTAGCTGCAAGAGGCACTGCAGAGAGAAACAGAAGACCGTCATACTGAAGCCGATGCTGTGAAGAGTGATTTCTTAGACCTAAAATGCGCGATTTTTTTTGTTGGAGAAAACAACGTTATTTTAAGCCTAAGAAATCCGCTCTTTCGTTATTTTTCCCTCCATTTTGATGTAGTGCACCTTGTAGTTATGCCCTCCAAAACCCATACTGGTGCCAATCTGGTGCCAATATGGCGGCAAATGTCACTGCTCTATTGTATAAGTGTTTAAAAAACTGAAGGTATACAAAGCATTTCATTAATTTCCATAAGTACGCATAAAGACAAACCTATTTGCAATAGAGCACACACTAAGGACCATCTTGCATTCTTCGATGAAGTGTAATCAGAACTGCCAAATTTAGATGATAGTAGAATACAAATAAATATAAGACTGCAAATCCCGAAAAACGTCCACCACAAAGGTTTAGGGAATGGCCGAGTATACGTCAATGCATCAAATGACTCTGATGTGGACTGTGGTTTCTGAATGACTGCAACAGCAGGAACTATCCTTACATATGCTGAATAATCCACAACGGATAATCGTTCTAATGTCAAAGATAAATGAACTGCAGAGAATTCAATTTCCTGAAAGAAAAAAAAAATTCCTTTATCAACAAATATTTGCAGTCGTAACAGTTTATTCGGGATTGAGACAGAATATTCAAATTTGCACATCCAGGTAAGCACAAGGAATTTCTAAGCTTTTGTTCTTGAGTGAGAGTTGAGTTCCACAAGATGCGATCAACTAAAATTGGCGCAACTAGCAAACTTATTTACATTGTTTTAACTAGATGGACAATTGGAAAATTTGAATAGCTCTAAAGGTCAAATACATTGAACCCGCATTATAGTTCAAACTGTTTACTTTTGTTGTTAGTCTACGGCAACGTGTATCCACGCTTCACTATGCTTTCAACGTCGAATTTTTACTTGATAGACAATGTCTGTTTTAGTTGTTAGACATGCACTGTGTCAATAAAATTGCCCAATGACAACCCACCCATAACACTCAACTTTTGGTCAACTAGGCTTAACTATGGTGCCCTAATGATCTATTTTGGGGCAATTCTCTTCAGCGTCACATCAGAATCCAGCAAACCTACAGCGTCATATTCTGTCAATTTATTTGTGTTTTGTTGTAACAATGGTTCCATGATATTTGGTAACTTTCAAGGTTTTTCGCCAAATCATTTTTTTCTGTTAGATAAGCCATTTATAAAATTTGACCTGGCGTGTCATTGGGTTCGAGCCGAACCAGTTGCATTTATTATTCAGTCCACTGTGGTTGCTGACTTTGCTCAGGGTTTCTGGGATCCTAGCCAAGTTCACATTTCAACCAGGGTTTATTTACTTTTTGTGCAACGCCGTACTGAGCTGATGAAAAGCAATATAACGTAAGAACAAAGCAATCCCTATATTTCGGGACACTTTGATAGGTTAAGCCTACAAACAAACGCACTTTTCGATGAATCATTCCAACAAGTCCTGTCCAATTGCCATCAATTAAGGCTCCAAAAGATCTGCTTCGATCAACAATGTACTCGTATCTGTAACGAATAAAAAATTATAAGACATCTTTAAGTGGAATAGCGCATACGTGCCACATATTACCTTTTAACCTCCAATATACACACAGCTTGTACTCTCACCTGAATCCTAGGTATTTAGAAATAAGTTTCGTGAAATGCACGGCATAACCTCTGAATTCGGTTACATTTCCGTTTGTTATGACTTCTGCAACAGGTGGCAACTAACAAGACAAACAAAAAACATTCAGAATATATCACTGCTATGTGTAGTTCCACAACGTGAATAAAAACGGCTCGTAAAGTAGTATTTGCAGTCTAGCAATCATACCAACACAAGTGATCGTGTTTAGTAGTCGCAGTTGGGACTAGAAACTCATTGATAAGCATTTTAACTTTTAGGCATTGAATATTAAATCCCAATTTTAAGGAGAAGTAGGGATTTATAACAAGGAATCCTACTTTAAATCTCTTTTTCTAATTTTGGTCGTGATTACTTCCTGCGGGTTTAGGCCGTAAATTTATGGTACAATTTTTTAAAAACTTTTTGGCTTATAAACAAATTATGGAATAATTCAGGTGAACTATACACAAACAACTGAAAACCTAGAAAGTGAAAACAACATTTAACGAGGAGGATCGGGTAGGAACTAAGAGGCAAGAAGATACAAAGGAAATGCAAGTAAATATCTAGAGAGAGTCGAGGGAATAAAATCGAGCAGATGCCACTGAAAAGCTACAGTGAATAAAATCCAGCAGCTGCTGCTGACGAACTGGATAGAATAATATCCAACTGCCGTAGCTGATGAACCATAGAGAATAAAGGCGACAGCTACTGAAGACCCATAGATTATAAAATCCAGCAAGTCCCACTGAAGCGCCATAGAGAATAAAATCCAGCAGATACCACTAAAGAGTCATAGAGAATAAAATACAGGTGCTGTGGCTGAAGAGCCATATAAAATAAAATACAACCGATGCTACTGAATAGCCATAGAGAATAGAATCTAACAAATGCTGCTGAAGAGCCACAAAGAATAAAATCCAGCAGATTCCCCTAAACAGCTGTCAACAATTAAATGCAGCAGCCGTCGCTGAATAGTCATACAGAATAAAATCATGCAGCAACAATTGAAAAGCCGTAGAGAATAAATTGAAAAAGATGACGCTGAAGAACCATAGAAAAGGAAAACTAGCAGCTCCTGCTGAAGAGCATAAGAGAATAAATTCCAGCTGCTCAAGCTGGAGAGCTACTGATAATGAAAACTAGCAGATGCCACTGACTAATCGTAGAGAATGAAATCCAACAGATGTCAGTGAATCACCATAGAGAACAAGTTCCTTCAGATTCTGCAAACGAGCCATAGACAATAAAAACCAACAGCTGCAGCTTAAGCACCTTACATAACAAAACCCAGCATATGGTTTGAGAGCCGTAGCAAACAAAATCCAGCAGATCACATTGAACATCTGAAGATAATAAAATGCAGCTGTCGTGACTGAATAGCCATAGAAAATAATATCGCGCACCTGTGGCTGAAGAGCCATAGAGACCAAAATTCAGCATTTGCCACTGAAGAGCCTCATAGAGTAAATTTGGAAGAAAGGAATCCCACCGAGTTATCGCAAGTTGATGTCGTGATTGCAAACTCCAAGGTATTCCTACCAACTAAGACTTCAAACGTTAAATAAAATTAGTAAAAATTGTACAGGTGCATATTAATTTGTTGTTTGGTGGAACTCCTTCAAAAAGCAAAAGACTTGGCAGAAATACATAACAAGTTTTGTTTTGTGCCATATACTTACGTGAGCTATTCCAATTTTCAATTTGAATCCTTTAAGAGGCAAATGTATTTTGGTTGGCTTGTCGGTCCAATGATCCATCCTGTAAGCTGCTGTCAAATAACAATGGATGTTGTTTGGACCATCAAACGCTATTTTACATATTTCGAAGCTATTATCCTGAAAGCATATAAAAGATTAACATAAGAAGAACAAATAAAGGAACTGTCAGGTCAGTTTACGTAAATTTGTTAGATTGTTAGAATGTTAATTTTTCACTAATTCTCTGATATTCAGAGTACAGACAGACATTTAGATGTTAACCCTTAGCTCCATGGCGGCAACAACCTCAACGAAGGCCAAAAACTTGGTCCTAATGTGAGCCACGAACTTTGTGAAGGGTCATCTGGAAGTGGGAGTAAAGCAAGAAAGCAGACACTTGTGGTTAGCATCATCACCTCCATACCAAGAGAATATCAGATCGAATCCCATGACTGGCCCAGCGATTTCGAAAACATTAAACAGAAGTTCATTCATCATTAAGGGTTACGCAAAAGGGAGGCAGGTACGGTAGATAATTTTAAAAATTCCTAAATTGTAAAACAAGGCCATTACATAATATAGTATTTATCACCTATGGCTCACACCCTCAGTTACAAATTTAATATCTGAATTCTGAATAAAACTGGAAAAAATATCTGAAATGTTGAAAAATATTCTTATAATTAGTCCAAAATATTAAATAAGGACATTATTATTATTTTTTGTAAACTATACTTCTCGCAATATTTTACATAGATGTAAGATACGTTGCCTAACTTTATACGAGTTACAAATATCAGTATTTCTTTAATGACTTTTTTTTCAGAGGAATATTTTAATTTTTACGTGTTTCAAAGTTGTAGCAATTTGAAAGTTTACCTGAAGTTTTGCAGCAGGAGAGAATAAGTAGACGTTGGTATCCAGGGTCATTGATCGTGACAGTGAAGTATGATGTAGAATACGTTCCTTTTCCACAGCCGAGTCTAGCATAAATAGCCATGTATGTTCTTTGCGAAGATGATTTTTGCTAGCTGCCTAGAAAAATGAAGTCCAAGATTACCATCACTTTTAACAAGCTTTCTTTAAAATGTTAAATCTCTGGATGTGTGAAAAAAAATGATATGGTGGTAATAGGAACGATAAGTTGGGCGGACCTGATCTACATTCGCAATGAGACACTGTGCAAAATTTACCACGATACATGCCAAGCCATTGTATTTTTCAAGTTACTTATTTTTATTTGTTTTCGATATTTTCACGTATGTCTAATTCAATTAAACATATTTGTTATTATTATATCTTATATACTATAATAAGCACTAGCTGTACCCCCAGCGTAACATACGCCGGCATGCTGGTTCCCACATACCTGAGTGTAACACTGTAGTGTGCCCCGGTTTCCCCTATTGTGTGGTCTGAATATCCTCATCTCTGCTCCCTCTTTGAACCCCTGCTGATTTGTGTTATAGAAGTAAATGTTTATTTTCATTGGAGGACGTTTCTCTGTTCTGATACCAAGCCCAACAAACCCAACAACGATTGTGCATGCAGTGATTGTTACTCAACCAACTTTGAAACTCTTCCAAGTCGGCTCTCAAGAGATAGCATTAGTTATTAATGCAATATGTCGATTGTTATAGGCCACATCTGTTTGTTTGACATTGTTGGTCGCTCGCCCTCTTTCATTATACACCCTCTTTCATTGTAGTGCATAATAATGATGAATTTGCTTGTCCAACCTAAGCGTATTATATAGATAGATATTTAGACATAGGTGTATTTTATTTAGACGTGTATAATTCAGTTAAACGTGCATAGAATTCGACATCTATAAACGATACAGAAATGATTTGAACGTATGTCTAAAGAATTATACATACAGGGTGGTCAATAAAAATGTAAACGATAAAGAAACGTCATAAATACTTTATTAGTTGAGATTTTCATGTTCTGATACGTCAGATATGTTAAGAAAACTTGAAATTTCGTTGACATGACGTTGAGTTTAATTCGACGAAGTAAATGTATGCTCAAATTGAGCTCCCGAAATTGAATACTATTTTCTATTCTAAGTGTGCAGTTGTTGACGACAGTCTAAAGAGTGTCTTGCGCTACAGCCCAAATATCCCTATGAATGCTTGAGTTTGTGACTAGATTTAGGGTTAAGTTTGAAGACTTTTTCCTTTAGGTGACCCGACACACACACACAAAAAAAAAGAACAAACACATTCTCCAAATTAAAATCATCGTCGTTGTCACATAAGCGACAAATGCTTAAACGTCGTCGTTTATCTGTTTCTGAAAGTACTTGGAACATTTGGGTTTGTCAGGGAAAAGGTTAAGTTCTTCTTTAGCATTGTTAGCTCTGACGTTCTTTTATTGTTGCGAGCTAGAGATCGCCGACTTGAAGATGCCAGTGAATGTGGAGAGATTGCGTAAAAGTGTGAGAAGAAGTCCACGAACGTCATCAAGACATTCGTGGACTTCTTCTCACCGTTGGCGTACGAACTGTCACTGGACTACCTGAATGTTCTGCATTTTGGTTCAAAATAGTTCCATTTACCAACCGCAGTATTGTACATCGTGTTGGAACATACAAGATTGCATATTGCGTTGTTGTGACGTTTTAACAATGAAAATACGATGTTGAATTGTACATTGAACCACCATCTTTGGAATTATGCGAGAGTGAAATCAATACTGCAGAAACAAAATTTGAGGCTTTCTTAACACACCTGACTTATGAGAACATGAAAATATCGGTTAATAAAATATTTACGATTTTTCTTTATCATCTACATTTTTATTGACCACCCTGTATGTTAAAATTCATCCAAATTTTATGAGGGGCATATCTGGTGAACCCAAGTGCTCCTTCACGAAAAGAAAAAGCCCAACATTTCGATGGCATTGAAGCTGCCGACAGACGTAATGACTTTGGGAGGAATTTCAGCAAACCAGACATCATGCTGATTTCCGTGGGCTATCAGTTTTGCTACATATTAAAAATCATCACCTCCTAAGATTTAAACAATCACAGAAAATCAGAGCCGCGCACTTAATTTAAACAAAAACTACCCTGTTATGAATGCGTGGACAAGTATTTATAAATGAAATGTTGAAAATAAGTCTTTTCTCAGCATGCACTGCAAGCTTGATGCTCTTGTTGACAAGGCCTCTGCTACGACTTGCTTGTAAAACGGTGAGTGTTGCATTATTTTTACCCTTTAAATCTTTACGTGTTGTTATACTAGCATGGTTCTTTTTTTTTAATTTTCCGTTTCTTTTTTCTTACTGAAGAAGTCTCCGTTAGAGAGTCGAAAATTTTACCCTAAAAACTGCTTGTTTGGAGGGCACGCTATTGTTCAATGATCTTTTTTTTTTACTTCACACCCATCTTCTGCTTTTTTGCATAGTACATATGCTAAAATAAGCAATTACCAGATATCTGTAATTCGTTATATACATATGTTTAAAGATGATGTCACCATCCTAGAAATATGACCAAGATCTGAATATCTTGCAGTTCTAGTTAAGTTCAATAATGAAAAGAAAGCCCATAGATGGAGGTACCCTCTTTAATCACATGTGTAATCAATTTGCACATAATTCAACCTATGTGAATATGATTTAAACATTTGGCTAAATGAATTACACACATGTCTAAATTATTTAGACATATTTGTAAATTGATTATCGTGTTTTAAACGGCCATTTTAAGATATGTGTTATTCAATAGCAAATACGTTCACTTGTTTTAGACGTAGGTCTGCGTGAAAACGCACCACGCAAACGTAAAAAGTAGATACAAAAATCTACGGCTTGCCGTACACATCACCACATAATTGACATTTAGCAAACGAATTTCTCGGACGATATGTGATTATTGGTATAAAATTTTTAGTATTCTATTAAGACTATAGATAAATGAACATATGAACGTTTTCGTCATCACACTGAAATAGGATTCGAAGCAGCAAATTGATAACGACATTCAGTAGATGCGCGAACTTCTTTCTATTTATCGATGTGGAACGTTAATTTTTTCTACAGGGTGGTCCACAAAAAACTGACGACCCACAATTTTGTTAAGTCCAACTTTTTTAGTTAGCACCCCTCACAGCCAGGAGAGTACAGAACTTAAATCTAATGACCTGGGAAGATTCCCAACCGCTCCTGGTTCTGAGGGGTGCTAACTAGAAAAATTTGACTTGGAAAAATTTTGGGTCGTCAGTTTTTTGTGGACCACCCTGTGTATTTATCAAATAGGATTCGAGGCAGCAACATGATATTGACAGTCTGTAGATTTACTGCAAATTTTCTTCTGTTCACCGATGTGGAAATACTCATCACAATTAACTTCCACTCAGTATGTTCGTAATTATTTCACTAACTATGTTCATTGTAATTACACAGCGAGGTGTTCTATTAGCTAGAAAATCATCAACTGGAAAATCATCAACTTGACAACATCTTCCAGTTAACTATCCTACAACCCAGGAGTCTCTTAAAGAACATTTTCCCCAATTAACAGCCGCGATGCTTATAATTTTTTTGCAACATAGAGTCTGAATCACCATGTTATCAGGGGCAGCATATATATAAGAAACCATGCTGCCATTGGTGGGAAAAAAACGAAACCGAAACTCCCCAATGATAATGAAAAGTTGCTACTCAAAGCGCTTTTTTCTTAGTACGTTTTACGGCTGCAAGAGGACAACGTGCATGGTCCGTAAGCTAGCGACGAGCGCCGGAATCCATTATAACAGAATAATGATGGTCACTCCCACGTCCTAAAGGACGTGTATAGAATTAATTCGTTCCTGGTGTTATTAATTAACTGTGCGTAAGAATCGCTAGGATTTACTTCACCCCCCAGTAAGTACGTTTAACCATAGACACCATCTGCACCTGGACTACTCTACCGTACATACCATATCAGCAAGAAAGTTGAATGTAGTTTCACCAACTTACCCAAACGATAGCATGCTGCTGACAAGAAAAACTACACCAAACAACAAACTTCATTGAAGGGGTGTACTCGCTTGCTGTAGTGAAAAGGAAATTAACGCTTCGATCTGTTTCTAATTTAATTATTGCCGCCATTATGAAAGCTGAAGATAGACTGTGAAGGAGAAGTTCCTCATCTGCACCACGAAAAATACGAGTACAAAAATGGAATAAGGCGAATGTACGCAAAGGCTGGTAATACATAAAAGTAAATAATATTAAATGAGTAGGGTAGAAAAAAGAGAAAATGACAGCACATTAAATTGTGTGTTGTGGCGGCATTCATCTACGGAGAATGATTTGAAAATTTTGCTTACCTTTATTAGTGATCAGATACACGAAGTGCCAATTGATTCTTATGAAATATTCATTCAGAGCTTTTAAATATGAAGCTAAATTTGTTTCTGTAAAGCAAGACCCATCCACATTAATTGCTGAGCCCAACTTTTATTTATTGACGTACTCGTCGAAGAGAGAATGACGAAAAATAGCAAAGTGGGAGAGCTAAAGCAAAATTAGACCGAACCAAAAGACTGGGGAAAGGGTTGGGGAACTTTAGGGTTAAATTAGGGTGAAGAGGGATTTACAAAAAGGCTTACTTTAGGTTGGAGGAAAATAGCCTAACCACAATCGGGCCTATACTCGAGGCCTAACAGCCAAAAATCCCCCTAATTTTGGGACCTAGCAGGGGTTGAGGGAGGACCAGCCGGGTGGCTGGCCCGAAGGCTTTCTGATTTTACCATGCTGGCCCCTTGCTTAAATACGATCTGGTTACCCCTGGCAACCGCGAAATAGCCAGGGTATTATGGGTAATGGAAAGTTTTAGGGGGTTCTAGAGCAGGAACCGGAAATTAAATCATAAGACAGAGATAATGTCCACCTATGTAAGAATGGACACCCAAGACTAAGATTGGCCATTGGCCCCAGCAAACATGCAAGTAACAAGATTTGCGACAGAGAAGCTGAACACGAATACTCACCTGAACACGGACTTTTGCATGTGTGTTTATCCGTCTGTTTGCATTTGTGGATGTATTAGTATGTTTGGGACAAGTATCAATTTTTGATCAGCCCAACTCCGTGTTCGTAAATAAATCAACGAAATCCACCCCAAACCAAAACTGGACACTGTTTTGCAACAAGGAACCAAACCACATTTTCTCCAAATTCGAGTTAACATTACGAAGCCATGGCAAAAATGCCCAGATGTATTAACTTAGAAAAAAATGAATGACTCTGTTGGAATTTAGCCATGAAATCGTATAAATAGAAATTAATTTTATTGCATTTCTGGACTGTGCAAGTGATTCTAAGCAACTTTCCCTTGACATCATCCGTCTAAATTTGTTAGTATAGATTTTACAACAGGCGTATGGATTTAGAAAAAAAAAACAATAACTGACCCTGTAAGACTTAGCCCCAAAACACAAATTTCGATTGGCCATTGAGCATTTTATGCCATTTTATACCTAAATATTACAATTTTATAAAATAATTTTTAACGAATAAAAGGTCTGCCGACCTGTTTAATAAATCAGTACTGCAAAACAAACATACCAAGTTTTCTGAATTTATTATTGCAATTTACGTTTAGAGCTAATTTACAGAAAATGGACTTTGTGAGGGTGGGTTTCCTTGTTGCGTAACAATGTCCAACTGGTGTAAGTGAAGCCAGCAAGTTTCCAAAAAGGGTCTGTCTTTGAAAGTAATAATGTAATTCAACCAGGGAAAGGGCGCCAAGGTTAATACTATTAGCCAAGTAAATCGCACCAAATAAAAGTTCGAAAGCTAAATGAAAATTAGAATATTGTTACTGGCGGTAGCAATCTACAAGTTTTCATTTAACGTCCAAAGTATAATTTGGTGCGATTAACTACCTGGATTAACCGGGGCGGCCTATCACTGGTTGAATGATATCACTACTTTCAAAAGCCGACCTTTTTTGGAAACATGGCGGCTTCTCTTATACCAGTTTTGGTTTTGGGTGGATATCACATTTTTCATAGGGTTGTGAATATACAAACTGTCACACAGTCTTATTGTCACCTCTACCTGTTTTTCTGGAGAAATTTCATGTCATATTCATAATTTTAATATTTTCCATTGTCTAATTAGCCATTACATTAGAGAAGTTGACATAGTTGAGACAATTTACATTTCAAAGATTAACAATATGCGTTGCGTATAGATATTTTGGAGGTCCTGTAAGGATAGGCCATCCACCGGGAGATAAGGATCCAGACGTAGTGTACGAGCTGTTCGTCCAGCCAGTTTGCTCCTGGAAAGTATTCCACTGACAGATCGGTCCCAGAAATAATAATTTTTAAACTTTTGTAGGTGTAAGAAAGCAGCACATTGATTTTCCACAAAGTGTCCAAGTTTTAGAAATGCAATTCAAGATTTTACACAAATATTCTAGGATAAATAACACGGTAAACGATAAACAAAGTTAATGAAAGTTAATCAAAGAAAAACAAAAGATATGTAAAAACTAAAACACAAAAAATCTTTTTTTGATGGACACACCATACTTTATTCTCAGAGTATGAAGATAGTAAAACACAGAAAAAATATTTGAGGGAAACATAATTAATCAAAGTAAGGTCATAGCTAACTTTTCTTTTGGTATTTGAATGATAAAAGGTCCACCATGATCAAGTGACGAACGTTTAAACAGATAATGATAATTTCACTGCAATTAGTGTGGAGAAATGTGAAATGCCATTTATTTCTGGTGTTTTTATTAAAGAAGATAAAACGTCCGATTCCTGCCATCGCCTAGTCTATGTATGCAATTTTCTGAGGAAATTTCTCAGGATGCTTTTCTCAAGCTGACGTCTGGATCCTAAGATGCTCCAGATGAGTACCTGGGTTAAATTTAACTAAACGTTCAGGCCAATATGGTAACAACACTATGCGATGACCCTTTATAATGGACTATTGATTTGTACCTTTTATCTGGCGTGAAGCTTTCATGAACCAGAATCATAAAAGGAAACTCCGATATTTAGCTAATGTAAACACCAATCTACCTTATCACACATTTATACAAAATGTTTGAAAGAATTTTGACGCAATATCTTGCATCTTTTAGTCGCCTACGTGTTGAGGGGGGGGGGCGTGGAAATATAATTCTACATACAAAGTTTTTTTATGTATATCTAGGTTAGACTTATGAGTTTTAGGGTTTAAACAATGTCTTTTAGTCTTTGTTACAATGGTGACAATGTTCTTTCGTATTACAGAGCGTAGTATTGTTTAGGTATGCCGTTGGTTGATTGTATGCCTTGTTGTTCCCAATCAGGGAGTTGGTTGCTGTTTCTGTCTAAAATGTTGGAAGGAATTTGAAACTAACCCTTTTATATTTTCCCATCCTTGACGGATTAAAGGGAACCAATGCTTGGGCCCTTAATCTATTGTCGTTCTATGGATGAAGTTGTGTTATAAATTATATGAGAATAATTGTAAAGGTTTGACTGGGAAATTTACTCAAGGAGGCTGACATGAAGAATTGGTATGTAACTAACTAGAACTGTTAAGAAACCTGAAGTGGAATAAATAGAGATACCAGTAATTCAGCGTTTTATGGTATTGAACATTCACAATAAATTCCTACCCACAGCAGAAAGACCCACGGCAGAGCAAAAACCCCTAAAACTGTGAGATAGCGGTTGCAGACAAAAAACAGTATGCCTTGAGATCCATAGACCGAAATAGCTCTGCACCAATTTCCTCAAATTTCAAGTTGGCTCCTGACGAAATGGTTAGCTGATTACGAATAACTCGAATGCACTTCAAAATCGTAGCTTTCGACCAACTTTTCCTATTGATAAACATTTTCTGGAACCTCATTTTGAATAAGGTACGTTATACCAAATTTGGAAAGTTATACCTATGGGAAACTGGACTGTGAGAATGTTGAATAAAACAAAATGAAGCTGTCGTTTTAGGAAAAGGTATTTCTCCTTGGATTTAGGACTTAGTTCTGGATTTCTGGATTTAAAACATCGAAAGCAGCTGTAAGATGCCCTCATCGAATCTCACATAAGGTATGGTAATAAAGTTTATGGCTTAACAAACAAATCCTTATTGACACGTGTATAGAAAATGCAAAATAAAATTATTCGTGTTCTTTTCCAGGACAGCGAAAAAAAAAAACGTTAAGAAAAGAAAATTCGATCACTAAATTAATATCGATAGCCTAAGAGATTACTTAATTATATATATATAAAACAGTGGTTTACGAGCTAAATCAGTTAGATACAAATTACTACTTTGGAAAAATCATTTTGGAAAAATGTCAATAAAGTATTTTACTCCTTTCAGTTTAAACACATTACCTAAGGAATGTCACAAAATTATATCGTTTGGAAACTTAAAACTTAAAATTATATTCTTTTTATTAAACAAACAAAATGAGAAATAAATAAATAAATCAGTTAGCATATGAAAAGAGTTATTCGCAATTTTATTCACTCTTTAAACTTGCTGTTTTTTTCACTTAGTTTTTGTCATTTTGTTTACAATATTACAATATGTACCCACGAGAGGTTGAATGTCTGATAATAAAATAAAATATTAATGTATATACATAATTGGCGGAGAGAAGAGTAGCCTATAACATTCACCAAGTTGCAAATTTTGTTGGTTGGTTGCTTTTCTGTAGTCTGAGTGGAGCCAAAACGAAATGTCGGGTTGGCATGAAACTTTATACATAGCTTGAAACCCCAAAAGTAATGCTTAGGTAGAATTTACCGCAAATCTTCCAATTATAATGGATGAAATTACAGTGTTTGGAATTTGTTTCTAACACTCACCATTGTACATTTAGAATCCTGGAATCATGACTACTAAGCATCAAATTTGGTACACAAGTTACTGTTAGTAGTACAAATCGAACTAGACAGAGAACCCCATGAAATACCCTCCAAGGCTCTCGCTAATGACCTATATATAGCTTTCGACGCGCTATTAACGAAATTAATGAAAGAGTACTACAAATAGAAAACACGACCTCCAATGACAATCTAATAGAAAAGAAAGTGAAAGATCTAGAATTAACAACACATGCGAAAGAACAGTACGACAGAAATCGTAATCTAGAAATAGGGCAATTAGATTGGCTACCTCAAGAAAACTTAGATTTCGTTGTACAAAAAGTGGCACAAAATTTTAACGTCTTGCACTATAGAGAAGACCAAGTTGAAACGGCACACAGAATCCCAAACAAAAACAAAAACGTGTCATAATAATTCAGTTTAAAAGCAGAGATTTTAGAGACATGTGTTTTAAAATAGAAAAAGAATAGTAACAAACGAGAACATATACAGAAATGGAAACAAAGGATGCGTTTATTTAAGTGAAAATATGACACCATACTTCAAAAATCTTTTTTGTAAAACGAAAGACTTTGCCAAACAAAATGGATACAAGTACGTGTGGTTTTCAAGAGGAAAAATACTGATGAGAAAAGATGAGAATACTACAAAAGTTAATGTAGTAAAGAAAGAAGAAGATTTACTTACTACAAATGGAAACCAAGTATAGAAATTCAATTTTTTCAACATATCAAGAAGTGAAAGGGAAATTAGAAAGTGACTCAGGGAAGAGTGACAGCTTGAAAGTTGTAAGTGTAAATATAAGAAGTGTAAGAACGTATTAGGAACTACTAAAACTGAACTTAAAAGAAACCAAAATAACATGGGATGTTATTACACTTACTGAAATAAATATTAAAAAAATGAAACTGTACATTTGAGTTAGATGGCTATACAAACTATAATATTACTAGAGAGAACACAAAAGAGGAGGTGGCTTGATGGTATACGTAAAAAATACCTTAAATGTAGAAGAAAAATAAATAAATTGTTTAAAATTTGAAAATAATGATGGATTAGAAATTACATTAGGAAAAGATTTGCAAAAGTATAAAATTATAATAATCTACAGAAGGCCAGAAACGAATAAAATAATGTTTATCAAAGATTAAAAAAATATTTAAAAGAAATTGGCAATAGAAAAACTAAAGAAAATGTAATTTTGATAGGGGATATGAACATTGACATATTAAAACATGAAGAAAATACAGGTGATAAACATGATCAAATAAATATTGACAAATATGAAAATATGATAGTAGAAATGGTTTTGAAAAAAATAATTGGATCGCCAACGAGGGAAGAGTTCATAAAATTAAATAACCAACTAACCTTTCAAAAGTCATGTCTCGACCATATTTTTGTAAAATTAAACGATAAGTAAACTGAGGTAAATGGTGGTACAATAAATATCAAAATTGCAGATCACTATTTCACTACATGTTGGATATGGAAACCTGGACATAGAGTGCAAAAGGAAAAAAAAATTAAAATATTGAATACAATATGAAATTAAAATATAATCGAAAAAAATTAGTAAGGGACCTAAAACAAGTAAACTGGGATAAATTGAAAGACAAAGGAAGTCCAAATAAAATATATAATAGTATACATAATGAAATACAAAATATCTATGAAAAGAATAACGAACATGGGGAAAATCACAGAGAAAATAAAAATGATAATAAAATAAATAAAAAAACAAGGAACGAAACGAATGGATGACACAAGAAATCTTAGATTTAATAAATAAAAAAAATCAGATGTGGAAAAAACTAAGACAGGATCGAGGAAATACCAAAATAGATAAATTAAAACAGTATAGAGAATTAAAATGTAAAGTAAATTTGAAAATTACCGAATGTAAACAAAAATACTACAAGTTAAAACTAGAGCATGCAGGAAAAGATACTAAGAAACTTTGGGAAACTGTTAAGGAAATTAGTGGAAAAAGTAAAGGAAAAGAGAATATTGATGACAAAATAAAAAAAACGTTTGCACAAACAGACTTAAACAAGCTACGAAATGATTTTAATGATAACTTTGGAGTTCCAATTCCAATTAATCTGAGACAGAAATTTGAACATAAAATAAACAGTTATAAACAAAATAACCATTATAATAAGGTATATAAACATGTTAAATGAAAAGTGGAAACAAAACATTTAAATACTATGTATATACATGAACCAACTTAAGCGGAAATTATAACAATTATAAATGAATTAAAACATACAGATGCCACAGGAATTGATGGATTTAATACGTCTAATTTTAAAGAAGCACAAGATAATACATCAAAATTTATTTGTATATTAATAAAAAGTATGATTGAGAAAGAAGTGTCGCCAGAAAAATTGAAAATACAAGTGTTAAGACCAATATACAAAAAGGGAGAAAAAAATAAAATGGACAATAAATAGACCAATTTCTCTATTATCAATAATAGATAAAATAATAGAAATTTTTTCAAATAAAATAAGAAATTTCCTAGATAAATATAAATTACTAAAAATTATGCAGTACGGATACACAAAGAAAAAAAGTACAACTGACTTATTAATCAAATAAATGCCGTAATAACAAAAGCACTAAATGAGAAAAAATACGTTGGAGCTATACTCATAGATCTGCAAAAAGCATTTGATACGTTTGATCATGGTAAGCTACTTAGAAAATGTGAAATAATAGGCTTGAGGGGTAAAGTTCTTGGTATAATTACAAGTTACTTAACAAACAGAAAAGCAACATTAAAAATAGACAATGAGTATAGCAACCATAGAGATGTACTTTTTGGAGTACCACAAGGATCAGCATTGGGTCCCCTATTATTTTTTATATATAATAATAATATAATAATAAAACATTTTGTTGCTGGAGCAATGGGAAGGCAAGGATTGGTGTGATCACTAACTGCCAACCCAACTAGAAATATTAAAAAATATATATATATATGTGGCTGGTTGCGAGACCACTGGGGAATGTTGTGAGAAATTAGCTGAGTGTTAAAAACGTCGTAAAAATTTAGTTAAATTAAGTTGATTCAATGATGACGAAAGGCAGTCACACTCGTCGAGGTAACAGTTGCTTCTGGGAGCGAATTCCAAGCTCCAATAACTCGCACCGAAAAGAAGTGTCACTCATCACTCCAACCGGAATTTAGGAATTTGGAATTTGAAAGAGTGACCTCTAGTTCGTCCCTCCACATTCAGGTCGAAGAGTGGCAAATTAGCTCGAACTAATCCATGCAAAATTTTAAATGCTAAAATTAGATCTGACCTAAGTTGCCGCAATTCAAGTGATTCTAGTTTTAGGTGCTGAGTTCTCTCAGTGTAAGTAAGATTGCGCATTCCTGGCAGCGATTTTGTATTTCCATTGAACTGCTTCAACCCGCTCAATGTCTCCCAACAGAGCAGGCGACCAAACTTGGCTGGCATATTCCAAGATTGGTCTGACAAAAACCTTGTAGGACCACACCTTGACTTCCCGGCTGCTGCAAGAAAAGCATCGGTTCACTACTGCTAAACGGCAATAAGCTGCAGTAGTAATTTTGCGGCAGTGCAGACTAAATTTTAAGTCGTTGTTGAACCACACTCCGAGGTCCCTAACCTCATTTGTAACCGGAAGAGGCTGGTTGTTTATACCGTAAGAAACATTAGTGAAGGTTCTGCCTAAGTGCATGGTTTGGCACTTAGTGATGCAAAGTGGGAGTTGCCAATCATAGGCCCAATCCGCAATGTAAGCTACCTCAGACGCGAGGGCTAAGGCATTATTCTCATCAATTATGGCTGAGTCCAGTTTCAGGTCATCAGCAAATGTGGAATGGTAAGCGTTGTCTATTTTACAGGTAAGATCATTAAGAAAAATAACTAATAAGAGCGGTCCCAACACGGAACCCTGTGGGGTTCCACTGACAACCTCCAACTCAGAGGAGAATGAGTGACCCACCGAGACCCTTTGTGAACGACCGCTGATGAATGCAGCGATCCAGCAGAAGAGGGCCCACATTATATGTAAATGATATAGAAGATTATACAAAAAATACGTTAATTAATATGTTTGCTGATGACACAATATTGATCTCAATAAATTATGTTTATAAAGATATGATACAAAACTTACAAAAAGATTACAATATGATAAACGGGTGGTTAACAGAGAATGAATTATACATCAGCGAAGAAAAAACAATACAACTAGACATTACCGTTCCAAAAATGAAATGTACTATCAATGTCATATTGTTAACCATTCAGGAAACTGCCTAGAGTTATTGGAATCTAACGAGAGACACACCTTTACGAATACATGTAAAAATTTAGAATTAAAAAAAAAACGATAAAATATTTAGGAATGTACATTGATGCAAGATGGGACTTTAAAGAACACATAACGAATCTTATAATTAAACTAAGACAAATGCTACCGACATCATACAGGATAAAAACACTCTAAATAAAACAAATAAAAAATAGTTTATAATGCCTGGATTGAAAGTATTATGTGATACGGTATAGAAGTACGCGGTTTTGAAGCAAAATACATCCTAATTCGATTACAAAGAGTACAAAACAAACTTGTAAAAGTACTTTTCGGAAATGAAAATGAAAACACTAGTGAAATTTACTATAAAAATAATATTTTAAAAATTGAAGACCTACGTGATTAGGTGATTATAACAAATAATTACTATAGTAGTATATATAAGCATCCTCAAGAATCAAAAAGAGAACTTAGAACTACCTCAAAGAAATTTAAAAATTCTGAATGGAACAACGCGTATGAAACAAGAAATAGAGCATATTACATTCCAAATATATTTAATAATCTAGATAAAAAGTTAACAAATTATACAAGTATCTGCAAATTAAAAAAGACGTTAAAATTAAATTTGGTAGAAGGGTATAAATAATAGAAAAGTATAAACGAAGGGTATAAGTAGGAATGAAGGAAATAATAATAATGTAAATAATAGTGTAAATAAAGCAATGGATGTGTAAATGTGTATGTAAGTGCTAATTCACTTTATGTATATATTATTTATTTTATTATGTATGTATTATTTAATATATGTATGTACTGTGTATTGTCGCTCACACAAGTTTTTATGCTTCGAGCAATGTGGACCATTAAAAATATATTATTATTATTATTATTATATTCTTCCTTTCTTCTCACAATTACAATTTACATTAATTTCTTTCTCTTTTAAAAATGTTCTAATTCGATTGAGCAATGAAAGTTTTTAGCATACGTGTATCTACTACACTTACTTTCTTTATACTCTTCTTGTTCAGACGTTTTGAAGAGAAGTTGAGTCGAGGGATTCCACAATTCGGCAGAATACAAAACAAAAAGAAATCTTGACACGAAATAATTCATGCTAGAATTCAATAAAATCATTCTGTTTTAAATTATGTTTACAATCAAGTGCAAAAAATGCTGCAACTGTGCCTAACACTGCTTAGTAGATCGTTAGGGACCAGCTTCAAAGTTAAATCCCTTCATCTTAATGTAAAAGCCACCACACAAAAAAAGGAGAAAACTTCCAGGGCGCTTGAAGGTTAATGGCACGTCGACAGCTAGTACATTAGCAACACATTCAGTCACAGTGCAGTGGTCCGGGTTGGCACTACGCCAGAGCGATGTTAAACAAACCCCGAATCACAATAAACATGTGGATGGCTGAATGTTTCAACTGAAGTTACATTTTCGAATTTAGCTTAAAATCGCAGCAGAGTTAGTTTTAAGTCGAAAATTATGAGATGTCCAATTTCTGTTGGGCCACAGTCTAATTGCATGTAGGGAAGTTCACATTTTCATTTTGTCTCTGTTAAATTATTGCATCCACATTTTTTAAAGTGCTAGTTTGTTCACAGCCATACAGGTACACAATAAACGCACAACTCAATCACTTCTTGTTCATGCAACCAATAGTGCGAGTTCAAGTATTTTGCATTCAACACACACTGCTTTTATTGTTTATCTCAACACAACATTTTAATCAATAAAACTGAATAGCGTGTCTCCTCTTAAAGTCAATATTTCCGACTTACCAAGTTCAAAACACTTACCTATAGAAGAATTGGATGAACAACGCACAACTGAACATTCGCCTTTAGGTAAACAGCAAATGGCTGGCTCTACAATAACATAATTTTTATGACGCTGCAGGTCAATTTTGAAACGTGTCATAAATTATTGGTAACCATGAAACATAGAGAGCATGCACACTCACAAAATGAAAAATTGTTTCCTGTCAGGTTGAAAACAGTTCGTGACAATCGCTCCAGACAATTCTGTAGTTGTCCCATTGGCAAAACATTACTGAAAGCAATTTCCGGTGGCAGTAAGGTACAACCATTTCTAGTTTCCTGCAAGTTGCGGTCTAGAGCTTGAAATATGGATCATGAAATGGTAAAAGTTTCCACGTTAATGCATAAACAGTTAAAATGAATGGCTTTCGGTCTAGCATTATTGGATTGAATTGGATGGTGTGCATGGCGCCCGAGAAAACGAAGCTATCAGGTCCAGGAAACCACACTCATGCCTCTGTTGGGGACTCCCGTTATTCAAGATATACATTACATAAGAAAAAAAAGTGCTACAACAACTGAATAATACTAAACGAGACGAGACGCCATACAATAATTTGTCATCAGAAATTAGTTTCCAATAACAAGGTAAGTGTTATGAAAACACACACAGGTAAATTTTGATTCGGATACTCGCCTCTCACGGGCATCACATAACCGTTTCAATTGTGTTCTTTTACTGGGGGGGGGGGGGGGGATTGAGGCTTAATGGCGTGTCGACAACTTGGTCATTAGCGCTTTTACTGGTGGAACAAATCCAGTTAAAAACAAACACCAGAAACGAGAACACTTACTGCCGTCGGGAGATACCAGGTTAGCTAACTGGAAAAAAATAACGTCAGTTTTTATCAATTGTGAAAGCGGTTGAGAATATTGTTGATGACTCGTCAAAATATTCTGGTTAGCTCCTCCAGAAGGGATTACCCGTACAGAAAATTAGGTTGTAACCACTTACGGGTATCACAAAAGTGTTACAGAATCTCGGATAAAAATTCATATTTTGAAAAACTACTAAAACTAACAATAATTTCAAGACATGCACGTGGTGATTATTCTATCTCGTATTGTGTGTTTAAAATACGATTTCCAGTTATGGTCTGTTTATAGTCTCGAAATTTAAGTGCTTAGTGCGCTTGAGCGGAAAAAAGTAGATTGTCATGTTAAGCCCAGTTGGCCCGCTAGTGACAAACGAGTCAATTGGACTAAACACGACACACTCCTTTCTCCACTCAAGAACTGTAAACGCTAAACACTTAAATTTCGGGACTACAATAAGCAGACCATAACTAGAAATCGTATTTTAAACACACAATACGAGATAAAATAATCACCACGTGTCCTGCAATGATTAATTGATTATTAATGTTAGTTGTTTTTCAAGAGATGAGTTTTTATTTTTGTAGGTATAGTTTACAGCGACAATTATCGTTGGAAGGTTGAGGCAATTGTCGACCAATCGAATATGGATAAATTCTGTGGCATGTTGACAAAAGAGCATAGGTCTATTTTTGGCATTGTTAAGGTTAGTCCAAACATGGCTTGTCTATGCATTCTCTTTGCTCTGACAAAGAAAGGTTAGTCCACCCTAGCATTTTCTAGCTTATTTTGTATATGTCCGTTGGAGGTAAGTCCACAAGCAGTCATTCTAATTAACAAACGGAGTTCAGTCCAACATACCACTTTTTGTTCCAAAAATGAACTTATGCCCTTTTGTCAAAACGCCACAGAATTTTTGGACTTTATGGAGTTTAGGCGAACCACGATAAATCCTTCAATTTTGGTACGTACTGACCTAAATCTTCATCCTCTTCTCATTTAACGTTACAAAAATGGGGGGAATGTTTTTTTGGGTATGTAAACACGTTTTTTAACCACGTAACACAGTGGGCCCGGCGACCGTGTAAAGCGGAGGCCATGTTCCAGGGTTCAGAGTAGCACGAAAAGTTGGCATCGCGAAAACGGAAAGTAATGTTCCAACCTATGCTGTCTGCGTTTTTTCTTGTTATTTTTTTAGGCTAGGTTAGGTAGGTTAGGTTAGGTAGGTTAGGTAATTTCCGACTCCTTTCATTGGGATGGAAATCAGGTTTTCTCGTTACTCTGTCTCCTGCGATATGGCCGGCGCTTCAACACAATCGTAACTATCGTTTTACGTGTTTTCAATGTTTTTTTTACACCTTAAAACACGTTTTCCCCGGGTTTTTTAATGTGATTTGGCAAGAGGATGATGATATGCGTCGATTAGTAAAAATAATTGAGTGATTTGGAGTAGTTCGCTTAAACTCCATAATTACCGAATTTTTCTCGTTTTTCCAAAAGACGTGTAATCATAATGTGTCGCCTAATGTGCATTCGTTTTCTTCCTACAAATTCGCTGCGAAATAAACGACTAGGATTTTTTTTCTGTTGGAAAAGGATTAAAAAAGTTTGTATTTTATGCCGTATTTTGAGGTTTCGCCTACTAAGAGATGACCCTGTTTGTTACTATGTTGAAAAAGAGATGTCAAAAGTACACAGTGTCAACACAACCCGACGTTTCGAGCTGACTCCGGGTCATGTTCTTATGTTCTTCGGTAAGCACTCTATTATTAGCCAAGACCAATTCGGCTTTATCCCGAAACGGTCCGCAGTTCATCAGTTACTCCTTGTCCTCGACCAGTGGACCTGTGCCCTTGATATTGGTATCCCATCAGACACCATTTTTTTCGATTTTAAGAAGGCTTTTGAGTCTGTAATCCATCGTAAACTTCTATTTAAGATTCAAACATGTGGCATCGGCGGCAGTCTTTGGGGTTGGCTATCTGCTTTTTTACAAAATCGCACACAGCAGGTGTCTATTGGTGGCTCTCTCTCTTCACAGGTGAAGGTTCCTAGTGGTGTCCCTCAGGGCTCGGTCCTCGGTCCCTTACTCTTCGTGATATACTTAAACGACTTAACTTTTAATAATGTCAATACATTCGGATACAAGTTCGCAGATGACCTAAAAATTGGGGCTGCAAATGTAAACACATTTCAACAACCCGATTTAGAAGCTGAAATCATGAAGGTGGTTAGTTGGTCAAATTTCTGGCAGTTACCACTCTCGACTCATAAATGTTTATCTTTTCATGTTGGTACACATAACCTTTGTCATAGTTTTCAGTTGGAGAATGTAACCTTGCCTTCGGTTGACGAAGTACGAGACCTGGGGATCTGGTTTACCAGGAATCTGAAGCCTTCATTACACTGTCTGAAAATTAGTGCTTTAGCCTTTCGTCGCTTAGCAATTGTCAATAGATGCTTCACATCTGGCAACACAAATACTAGAATCCAGGCTTTTAAGGTGTTTGTTCGACCATTACTCGAGTATGCAACCCCGGTGTGGTCTCCTAGCCTATTAAAGGATATCGACAAAATTGAGTTGGTACAGCGCCGCTTTACTAAGAGTCTACCGGGCTTGCGCAACATCGATCATTTAGAACGCCTCCAAAGGACTGGCCTCGAATTACTCGAGTTGCGGAGAATTAAGTTTGATCTCATCCTAACGTACAAGATCCTGCGCGGTCTCATCTCTGTTGATCTCCCTTTCTTCGATAAAGCTCCAAACGGTCAAATGACTAGGGGACACCCCTGGAAGTTATCTGTGCAGGGCTCGCACCTTAACTGTCGCCGAAATTTCTTCTCGGTCCGTGTCGTCCCAATTTGGAATGCCCTTGGTGCTGCGACGGTTAATATGAACACGTTAACTGGCTTTCGTAGAATGCTAAACAATGAACCACTGCATTCCTACCTCAAACGACCATCTTTACCTTGATTTTGGCCCGAAGAACAGTCATGTTTCCCACTATCTTGTTGGTCCGGTGTTAGTGGTTCAACACCCTTCCGGTACCTACCACGTTAATTGTGGTGAACATTATTTATTATTATTTATTATTATTATTATTCATTATCAAGGGAGTAAACGACACGATACACTTAAAATTGGATAAAGGTGCTAACAGACAGCAGAATGCAAACAAAACTGCCTAAGTCAAAACAACAAAATTGTAAAAACAAGGATAATTAAAAAAAACTTCAAAACAAGAAAGAGGAGAGTGACCTCTATGAAATTTGAAATTGTTTAATTCTCCTTTTTTTTTATATTGTTCGAATTGTTTTTTTGCCTTAGGCAGTTTTGCTTTCATTCTGATGTCTGCACCGTTACGCATCTTTATGTGGATTGTGTTTTTTATTACCTGATAATGAGCAGGAGTCAGTTCGAAAAACCGTTTTGTGTTGACATTGTGCGCTTTTGGCTTCTATTTTTCAACATTCTCGTTCCATTTTACATTTTACTAGGCTGATTGTTACTGGAATAATAAAAAATACAATCAATTAAAAAAAAAACAAAGGTAAAGAGGGCAGTCGGCATTAACGACTGGTCGTAAGAGATTACAAGCTACGTCAACCAGAGAAAGAGAGACCGAGAAGATGAACCTTCTGTCCTTCTCAGATTGGTTTGTCTTGGATCACTGTAAGGGCAACCCTTAAATAACACCGTAAGTATCAGTTAGACGATGGCGTTCGGCAACAATGCGGTAAGACTTTTGCTGTTTTCGCCACTCGGGCAATAAAGCGAAAATCTTACCGCATTGTTGCCGAACGCTATGTCTAACATATTTGTACAACGAAGTGTTTAATCGTCATTGAACGAGCCACTGTTGCAACGAAGAGATAGCATTAGCACGTTGTTGCTGAGCCATCGTCGAACAAATTTGTACAACAACGATTTGCATTGTTAGTAATCGCGCCATTGTTGTGATAGTAAAACGAGCCATTGTTGGCGGGAATGTTCTTTGCTCCAACTCCGATTTAAAAACTCAATAACTGCAATAAATTACTTATTTGTTTATTTTAATGAATTTTAACTCTTTCCTGTGGGTTTTTCTTTAGCTGCAATAAATGTATTATTTTGGAAACATTGATACGTAAACATTGATAGCAGCAGTAGATTTAATAACGTAATTAATAACCAAAGGCCTTCGTTTTCTTACTTACGTAAGTAAGAACCCCACGCCTTCGTTTTTTATGGCTGGAATTCTTTTTTCTTATTTTAAAAATTAATAGTTGTTAATTTAATGTGTGAAATAGTTTAATAACACTTTAGAAACGATTTGAGATACGTAAACATGGACAGCAATTGTATTTTTACTACTTAAGTAAGAACCAAGACCTTTGTTTTCTTACTTACGTAAGTAAGAAACCCACGCTTAGCCGTGGCTCTTACTAGTGGTAAGACAATGGTTTCACTGTGGTAGGGGTGTGTCGTCTTGATATAAATCCACTGCTGCAACAATGGTATAAACGAGACAGAAAGCCAATTGAGCTCGAGAAGTGTTAAATAAATACGGATGCAAACCTATTTACGTTTCCTTTTGGACTTAAATGTCAGACTGCCTGAGTGGGGAATCGAACCCACGACCTTTGAAACCAAAGACCGGAGTCCTACCACTCGGCCATACTGTATGGCTGAGTGGTAGGACTCCAGCCTTTGGTTTCAAAGGTCGTGGGTTCGATTACCTACTCAGGCAGTCTGACATTTAAGTCCAAAAGGCAATGTAAATAGGTTTGCATCCGTATTTATTTATGCAACAAAGGTATAACAATGAAAGAGTTGTACAAGCAGCGTTGTTCCATGTAATTTATTCTTTATTATTTATCACATTTGTTTGTAGTGTTACTACACAGCTCATCTAGTAGCAAGTTGTAATGTCCCTTTGAAAAAGATTGAACTGTTTCTCAATTTGCAATGAACAAAAAACAAGAACGCTCTGCCCCAAAGAGTGCTCAGCTGGAAGAAGGAAGGTCACGAGTGTGAAACCCAGTAGGGTAAGACGTGCTACTTGTGTTTGTCAGATGATGTATATTATATTCTTGCAAGGCTTATCGCTAATTCAGAATGCTACATTGATGACGATTATACGTCTGGTATGCATTCGATAACTATTGATGGAAAAGGAAACCAGTAATGTTGCTTGGCTTTAATGCATCATAAACATTAAACAGCCGAGACGCCTAAGTTGGTCTATAACAGTAATTACACCAACCATAGAGAATGGGGTTACCACTTTATAAGAAGGCTAGATCGAATGACGATTGGAAACACACAGAAGAGGCTCAGAAAGTCCTAAGAAGGATTTGTGGCTCAAAGGCTTAAAGTACCACTGATAATTCTGGGGTGGAACTTCATAACTTATGGTTAAATTATGAAATAGGTTTGATGATGGGTATCCTTATTATTTGTGAAGGGTGTTTTAGGCAAATATGACCAGACGTAGGTCATCTATGAAATTGGATATCTCAGATATTTTATCAGCACAGTGAGAACCTCCTTTGCTCATGGCCTCTTCAACTCTGGATTTCTTTAGCTGATATTACTGCGTCAGCAACGTCAATCAATGTCGTTAATATCCGCCGGATTTTTTGTTTGTTTCCTATTTACTGAATGTAATTTATTGAATTTCTTATGGAAACTGGCATTTATTGTTATAAATAAATATAAAAATTGATTGGATTTCCGTTCAATGTACACACATTAAAAAAATTAATTCGCTTACTGTTGAAGAAATTACTTTTATCCTGTTTTTTTTTAAGTGTAACTAAGTGTTAACGTCACTGACCTTTTATATTCTTTCTACCTTCTTATCGCTAAAATTTTCGTGAATTTCAGTCTCTTTTTAAAATGTACCAATTCGAAGTAGCACTTGACATTTTTTAGCAGAGTAGTAAGTGCGACACTTATTTTAGTTACATTCTTCTTGTTCACAAGTTTTGAAAACCAGCTGAGCTGTGTGACTTCACGATTCGGCACAAGGTAACACACAGCAGAATTCTTGATAAGCAATAATTAGTGGTAGAATCCATTAAAATCAAACAGTTTTAATTTATGCTTACAATAAAATGAAGGATTATGCTGCTTCTATACACTGTAAAAACGAAGCATCTTAAAATTCGTAAGATGCATCTGAAATTCGGCTGGTTTGGTTGATCGGTGTCTTGAAAATCGTAAACACATCAGTGAGAGAAATAGGCCTAATGGTTGCGCAATTTAATTATCATTCATTAATCCCATCTCTGTAGGTGCTTTGGTTTAAGAGGAGTAGAGGTACACGTACACACGCACGGCATATGTTTTTAATGATTTTAGATGATGTTGAGCATTAAAAAAAATCTCTGAAACTGCAGTGCCGGTTATTCCTACTTAGAATTAAATTGTGCTCATCCTAAGTGAACTGTTGTCACATCGTTAGCAAAAAATCAAATGGTCATATTCTTTATACAGCCTATGAACCACCTAAATGAATACTAAGACATCTACTCAATTAACGAACAGTACCAAATTCTTTTGATTTTCATTACGATTGTAAACGCAGCGCTATGCTGGAGGTGGCTAACTTTGAACTCTTCCTTAACACGACGTTTTGTAATGGAGACGTCCACTTTCACAAGCTGTTTTTCACCTAAGAGGGGGGGGGGATTGAGGCTTAATGGCGCGTCGACAGCTTGGTCATTAACGCCAACCTCAGTCACAGTGCAGTGGTCCGGGTTGCCACTGCACCACACATTACAGAGATATTATTCAAACCCCTAATCTAATCTAATTTCACCTAAGATGCCGAGTTTGTCAGATGCGAACAGCTAATATTATAAACAAATTAATATAGGAGGTTGAGTTTTAACAGACGTCAACATTACAACTCGCCAGGTATGCAAGATGCCCAACAAAGCAATTGTTTCTACGATGCTAAACTTCTAAGTGGTGAAAAGTCTTAAAATTGGATGAAAAAATTTTTAAAATGTCAACCAACTTACTTTAAGACGACAATAGCGTCTTACTGTAAGGTGCCATCACATCCTAGCATCTTAACCTATGGTCCTTATGTAAGCCTTAGTATGAACTTCCATGTTAAACGTCAAACTTTGAACTCCAATAGTTTCTTCGTCCAGAATTGATATAGACCAACGAAATTCGGTATTTGGGGTCGTGTCATAATTATTTCACCGCATTATTTTAATGACAACAGTCGAACCGTTCGGCCTCCACAGCATGGCCATTTCTTGTTGTTGTTGTTGTTGTTGGGACCCTTTGCCCTCACCTGGAGACTGAACCACTGAACAGATTTTCAAGTTCTATAGCTTAAAACGTAGGTCTGGACAAGGCCGAGGGCATTTCGCATGCTATTTTAATTTAACTACAATATTCTTGTATCGGAAAGCCAAATGGGCTCGAAACTTTGCTCTCACCTAGAGATCGAACCAATGAACCGATTTACAATTTGTATCGCTAAAAATATACGTATTAACATCGACCAGGGCCTTCTGAACACGATTTTAATGTGACTGAAGTATTCTCGTCGACAGATAATTTTTTATTGTAGAGCACTGGGAGGACATCATTAAGTGGATTAACAAACTTGTGCAAATCGCGCTAAAAACATGAACTTTGATACACAAGTCTTTCTTAGCAGTAAAAACCGAACCCCATGAAATAACCGAAGTGCCATCAGCGCCCCTCCCCGTCCCCCAAGCACCCCCTGTGCTCCCTCCCAGAGGCTTGGGCAACAAATTCTTACAGATCAAGCTAAAAACATGAAATTTGGAGCACAAGTCATTCTTAGCTGCATACATCGAATCAGCCATGGAACTCCCATAATGTACCTCCCAAGAGCCCCGGCGCCCCTCCCCTGTGCCCAATCCCTGAGGCTTGATCAACAAATTCTTGCAAATCGAGCTAAAAGCTTGAAATTTGGTACACAAGTCATTCTTAGCAGTAAAATCGAACAAGCCATGTAACCCCCATGAAATACCCCAAAGGGTACCCCAGCGTCCCCTTGTTCTCCCTCATTGAGGTTTGACCCAAAAATTCTTGCAGATCGAGCTAAACGCCTGACTTGTGGCACATAAGACGGTCTTAGCAGTACACTACATATCGAATCATCCATGGCACCCCCATGATATATACCCAAGATGCCCCCCCCACCCCCCGGTTCTACCCACTCCCCTTTTCTGCGGCTTGACCAACAAATTATTGCAGATCGAGTTAAAACATGAAATTTGGTACACAAGTCAACGTTAGCAGTAGAAATCAAACTAGCTATGGAACTCCCACAAAATCCTCCAAGGCCACTCAGCGCTTCCTCCCTATTCCCGCACCATG